>CACSLK010027832.1:6065549-6137921 GCA_902706635.1 Striga hermonthica
AAAAAAAAAAGTGTCAAAAGAACAAACATGATACAAAAAGCATGTGTAATCCCTACACCCAAACTCCCCCACTCATCAGTCATCACACCAATATTTGACTTAGTTATAATTATTATTTTCTTTACTATACTTAAGAAGTTACAAATCAAGTAGCTTTGCTTTTGTACATACACCAAAAGGAAACACACCAACAAACACACGAATAAGTACAAAAACCACCTTTTTGGGGTGCCTATAAAAATAGTTGACCAACTTCACACACATTACATTTCATCACCTTTCTATAGATGATTTAACCCAAAAAAAAAAAAGAAAAGTGCACATGCATATAAATATTGCATCAGCTCCCGAAATCATGACGTCATCACATTTCAAGAACCTTTCATAATCTCACTATATATTAGAGATTATTAGCTCTTCCACTTTCATTTATCTCTATATGTCACCAAAAAAGTTCAAACAGAGTAACTCCATAGCTCCACCTCAGCATCGCTCTCCACGTCATCATTCCACCCCAAGCTCCCCTCGTACCACCGTGGCGGCGACATCAGCGCCCCGTCACCCTCCCCCAAACCCCCCTCCGCCACCTCGAATTCCCCGCCCCACCCGGAGCAGCCCCCGTCGGGCCCCCGATCTCCCGAGACCCCTTTCCCGGCGGCCTCCTCCTCCTCAGCCGCCGCCGGACGAAAGGCCTCCGCCGCCTCGACAGCCGCCCGCCGGATGTCCGCTGGGTCGGCCGTCGCCGGCGCCGGCAGGCGCCACACCGAGTCAGCGAAATTGAGGCACGCTGCGTGGCGGCCGCGCAATGCTAAGGCCGCCACGTCGTGCGCCCGGGCGGCCATCTCGGCAGTCGGGTACGTCCCGAGCCATATCCTCCGCTGCTCGGCCGGCTCGCGAACCTCGCACACCCACTTGCCGGAGTTCCGGCGGCGCACGCCGCGGTAGACCGGGTGGCGGGTCTCCTTGAACTTTTTCCGGCCGGCGCGCTTCTTGGGGTGGCTGGCGGCCAGGATCACTTCCTCGTCGGAGTGGGACGGCTGTTTGTTGCGGTTGGAGTCCATCGAGAGAGAGAGAGGGAGAGAGATTTTTTAGATATTTTTTTGAAGTGTTTTGGTTGGGCAATTAATTAATTAATTAATTAATTGTTATTTAATTAATATGATTGACTGAGTGAGGTGTGTGCATATATATGTTTATTGGGATACGCCATGAACGCGGGGAAGCTGAGGAGATTTGGTGGGTGCCAACGTGGCGGGAGTGTGGCGCGAGCTGGTTTCACACTTTGAGTTTGGAATCTTACAGCACAAGGTTTTATTGTTTTTTTTTTTTTAATTTATTGTGGGATCCACCTGGCAAAAGGTAAAACGTGCTTTTATTGTGATGTGGCAAATTGTACTTTATTTTATTTTATTAATTCTTTATTCTGCCTTTTTTGTCTTAGTATTCAGCCACGGTATCCGGAGCTATGTCCCAACTAATCCGTTGGTCGACCCGAGTCGCACACCTAGCAGTAGTGGGTGAGTCTCCCAACAAGAGTTTTCTGCATCCACAAGGATTCGAACCCGAAGCTATGCCCCGACTAATCCGTTGGTCGACCCGGGTCGCATACCTGGCAGTGGTGGGTGAATCTCCCAACAAGAATTTTCTGAATCCACGAGGACTCGAACCCGAGAATTTGTTTAAGCCACATCAAGCTGCTTACTACTTGAGTCAACCCCTATTGACAAACAGTTGACTATTTTTTTTTTTTTGGGTCAAACTTTGGTTTGCTAGTTGTTGTACGACTTTCAACTGCTAACACAAAGCACGGTTCTGCTGGGAATCAAACACAACTGCTGCCTGTAAGTAAAAATTTGATTTTGTATGGATTTTACTCTCTATTTGTAAACTAGAGTTTTTGAAAATGATTAAAAGTGAAATCAATTTTAGGCTTAATTTGATAAAATTATTTCCGAACCGGAAATGTGGGGAAAAAGTAAACTTTTACGGCTGAAAATAGCTCCAATAAAGCTAGCTAGACTGTTGTCGCACCTGCTGGTACCAAAAAAATGCTGACTCAATTCGAGCACATATTTTCGGCCGAGATGTGTCATTTTGACCAGTCACGATCACTAGTCAAATCGGCTCGTGATCAATGGGCCTTGAACCGAGCCTGCGTTTTGACCGGGCCGATTCGGTTTAGAGAAACCCATCCCACCATTGACCTTTGGCTTAGAGAGGAAAGCCCAATCACACTAGTGAATTTTTCCCTTCCCATTTTCTGTTTTGCCCACCAAAAGTTAGAGTCTAAACCCTGCAAATTTTCTCACAAATTCCACTAGGCAACTTGAAACAAGATATCACAAAAGTGGATAAAGCCTATAGGCATACTAATTAAGACCTCTCTACCTGCTTCACTTATGAAAAAAAAATGAGTAATTACGCGACTTTGTTCGTTTATTTGAATTCTTTAATTTGCATTTGTTCAAATTTTCCTGTTTGTGGTTCGTGTTTGCTGATTGATCGAAAACCGCTCTATGTTGTTCTTTGTAAATTCAAATCCGTATCTCCAACATTAACCCTAGTTTATTACACTAGGCTACCTGAGCTTTGGTGTGTAAAAAAAAAAAAATTAAAATTAACTCGAGTTGCATTATTCACTTTTATTATACTTGATTTTTAATGTTAACAAGCAAGCTATATGAGTGTTTATTATCGATTTCAAAGTTTGTATCTATTTTTTTTTTTTTATTGTGTTTATATCAAATATATATAGGAGAATTGTTCAAAAATATATATATATAGGAGAGGACTAATAGTAAAAATATAAAAAATGAACATTAATAATAAATAATAAATGGTTGTAGGTACTAAAAAAAGTAAAAATTTAATTAATTTATAAAAAAATTAATTAATTAATCCTCAATAACTAAAAAATAGTGATTTATAAAAATTTACTTTTTTTTCCTTGTTTAATTAATTTCATTTAATTAAGTGATTTTTTTTTAGATAAAAATAATCAATGAATTAATAAATCTAGTGGTGGTCATAAGAAGGTCCACGTATAAGACGTGTTTAGTGTGGGCCATTGGTTGTTAATTATTTACTCTAGGCTTTTGATTATATAAAGGGAGACAGCCTTTTTTTCGGCTTGATTAATGTGGGGTACAACTAATTAAGTATACTTATTAAATAACTTGTGCGTTTTTAATCATCATTATAATGGGGTGAAATCAGTGTCCAGTAAGAGTGAACTACGCCCTAATTAGACTTGTGTTAAGCATTAATTAATTCCTTATTTATTGTTTCCCTCATTTTTTTTTTCACCAACTTTCCTAATCCAAAGTGATTTTGATTGATGTTTTAGAATCATATTAAAGTATGTGACCCTTGTGTCCTAATTATTCTATTTTCTTGCTTTTTTTTTTTTTGGGGGTACAATTTTTGCTTTCTTTATTTAGGTCGGACATGGATATCATACATATCGGTTTCGCTATGAAATCAACCGCTGGGTTCATAGTAGAACTAACATTCTATATACAACAAATAGACCATACCTATTATTTGATTACTTAAATAACACTAATAATTTTGAAATCAACCCTCCAAAGTATCTTGAACCTATTATAAAATGCGGGGAATATAAAAAATACAATGTATAAAAATCGGATATAAACTGTAACAGACTTTCTTTCACTTTTCTTTTTCGTACAAAATCACAATGGTTCTCTTGCCTTTTATAGGCAAAGTCATGCACGCACTTCTATACATACACACATTACAATGTATTGTGATAAGATAATGTAAATAAGATTTACTAGTGGTAATTCCACTTTTACATAACACTCCCCCTTGGAATTACCACTATTAAATGTGCGTTTATGTTGCCTCGTTAAAAACCTTATCTGGAAAAACCCTGTGGGAAAAAACCGAGATAAGGAAAAAAGAGTACAGCCGCACATACTCCCCCTCGAATTATCATCCGTGCAAATCCCGAAGATGTCTCATTTCAATATTGTGCACGTGCTTTCGAAATATTGTCGTCGGAAGCGCCTTCGTTAACAAATCTGCTGCATTATCGCTTGATCGGATGTATTGAACTTTGATTTGTTTTTTTCTTTCAAACTCTTGCGCATATAAGAATAACTTTGGCGGGATATGTTTAGTTCTGTAATTCTTGATGTATCCTTCTTTTGTTTGAGCGACACATGCTGCATTGTCCTCGTATATCACCGTCGGGTCATTATTGTTCAATAGTCCACTGGCTTGTTGAATATGTTGAGTCATGTTTCTGAGCCAGATACTTTCCCTACTTGCTTCATGAAGTGCAATGATCTCAGCATGGTTTGAAGACGTCGCAACTAACGTTTGTTTCTGAGAGCGCCAAGAGAATCGTAAAAACGTATCCAGTTTGAGATCTTGCTTTATGGGGATCTGAGAGATATCCTGCATCTGCAAAATCGATTATTTCATGTTTTTTATCGTTAGAATAAAACAGTCCCAAATCGATTGTCCCTTGGAGATAACGGAATATATGCTTAATTCCATTCCAATGTCTCCTCGTAGGTGTCGAGTTATATCTTGCTAATAAATTGGTAGCGAAAGATATATCTGGTCTGGTACAATTAGCAAGATACATAAGAGCTCCTATGGCACTCATATATGGTATTTCAGGACCAAGTATCTCTTCATCTTCATCTTCATCACAAGGTCGAAATGGATCCTTTTCAACATCTAATGTTCGATTGACCATTGGGGTACTGAGTGGATTAGCCTTGTCCATATTGAATCATTTCAATATTCTTTTAGTGTAACTAGATTGATGGACAAATATCCCATTTTGGACCCGTTTTATTTGCAAGCCGAGACAATATTTGGTCTGTCCGAGATCTTTCATTTCAAATTTGCCTTTTAGTAAAGTGACTGCTTCTTGAATTTCATTTGTAGTCCCAATAATATTAAGATCATCGACATAGACAGCAATTATCACAACTCCATCTTGTGATCTTTTTATAAAAACACACAGGCATATTTTATTATTTATGTATCCCCGTTTAAGCAATTGTTCACTCAAACAATTGTACCACATATGCCCGGATTGTTTCAAGCCATACAATGATCTTTGCAGCTTTATCGCACATAACTCTTTAGGTTTGGACTTTAGTGCTTCGGGCATTCTAATTCCTTCTGGAATTTTCATATAAATGTCAGCGTCTAGTGATCCATATTAGTAAGCAGTCACAACATCCATAAGACGCATCTCAAGATTTTCATGGATGGCCAAACTAATCAAGTATCTGAAAGTAATTGCATCCATAACAGGGGAATATGTTTCATCATAATCGATCCCAGGCCTCTGGGAAAATCTCTGTGCTACAAGGCGAGCTTTATATCTTGTGATCTCATTTTTCTCATTTCTTTTTCTGACAAAAACCCATCTGTACCCAATAGGTTTTATGTCTTTAGGTATAATGGTAATAGGTCTAAACACCTTTCGTTTATTAAGCGAATTTAACTCGGCTTGAAGAGCACCTTTCCACTTGTCCCAATCATGTCTTTTCTGACATGAAATACATACCTCAAACATGGTACCGTAATTATAATCAATGTAGTACTTAGTCTGAGTCCCCACTGGCCTTTCTCGTTTCAAACGTGCCTTTAACTCATTTGGCATATCGGCATTTGCTATTTCTTTTGGAATCTCAATTCGAGCAGGGGCATTTATAGCTGCAACATGTGATTTTGTCACCCTTTTTGTGTCAGTAAATGCATCTGGCAATTGATTTGCAATATTTTGCAGATGTATGATCTTTTGAACTTCTTGCTCTCTTTGTTTGGTGGGAGGATCAAGATATGATAGTGATGATGTTCTCCATTCAATATTTTTCTCAATTGACTTTTCATTCCCACTTAAAGGGGGAAATGATTCTTCATTAAAATGACAATCATCAAACCGAGCTGTAAAAACATCACCTGTTTTTGGTTCAAGGTATTTTATTATTGATGGAGATTCATATCCAACATATATTCTCAACCTTCTTTGAGGCCCCATTTTCGTACGTTGGGGCGGAGAATTGGTACATACACTGCACAACCAAAAATTCTTATGTGTGCAATATTTGGTTCTCGACCAGATGCCAACTGTAATGGCGAGTATGTATGGTGTGCACTTGGTCTTATGCGAATTAGATTATCTGCATGCAGAATAACATGTCCCCATACTGAAGTGGGCAGTTTTGTACTCATTATCAATGGTCTGGCTATAAGCTGCAGTCGTTTAATCAATGATTCTGCTAGACCATTTTGAGTGTGAACATGTGCTACAGGATGTTCAACATCAATTCCCACTGCCATGATAACTATAAAATAAAACATCAATGCTGAGATTCGAAAAAATTACATATACAATCATTAATTCTTTAAGACGTACACAAGAGCAAATACTAAACACATTATACAAAGACCTAATACATAAAATTTAAATCCAACAGTACGATACATCATTTTGAAAATTAGGAAAACATATATAATAAACAAGATAATGGTAATTATAAGTAATGGATCAAACGTTTTTTTTTTCTTAAAACAATATATTTTGAGTTTTTGTATTATGAAAATGAATTATAGTGTTATATATAGATATTGGTAAATAGCCGTTGCAATATAGTCGTTAAGTAGCCGTTGGAACCAAATTTAATGATATAATATTTGCTAATTAATCATTTATGATCATAAAATTCTAATTAATCATGTATATTACCTTAAAAAAATTTTTGAATTATTTGATGAACATTTTCGCGAATATAATAAAACAAGTAAAAAAAATGCTCCACATTATTTGATAAATTTATGGTAAGTACAAGAATAAACAGTTACAAATTTCACGCCACATTACTGGGTAAACCATTTTTATGGGTGTTAAGTATAAATAATAACATTTATTACAACTTGAAAAATAATTCATAAGCAAATTTTATAATATCATATCACCACATATTATTGACTATGGCATAGCCTAATTTGCCAATAATAATGATAATGTGTATATAATATCATATTTAGTATACATATCTTGACTGTGGCAGAGCCTAACTTGTCAAGAATAATAGTAATATATATATATTTTTGACTGTGGCAGAGCCTAACTTGTCAAGAATAATAGTAATATATATATATATATATTTTTGACTGTGGCAGAGCCTAACTTGTAAAAAATAATAGCAATATGTATATATATCCTTGACTGTGGCAGAGCCTAACTTGTCAAGAATAATGGTAATATGTATATATATCCTACCTTTCTTCACCGGGTAGAGCGTTCGTGCTAATAACGTATTATAAAATGCGGGGAATATAAAGAACACAATGTATAAAAACCGGATATAAACTGTAACAGACTTTCTTTCACTTTTCTTTTTCGTACAAAATCACGATGGTTCTCTTGCCTTTTATAGGCAAAGTCATGCACGCACTTCTATACATACACACATTACAATGTATTGTGATAAGATAATGTAAATAAAATTTACTAGTGGTAATTCCACTTTTACATAACAGAACCCGATTTGATGGCTATTTATATCATTTTCTTTTTTTTTTGTATGATACTTTTATTTTTTCCAAGCCCCACAACTCATATTTTTATCCTTAGGGCATGTCTGTAAATATCTTGAAAAAAACTAATATTACTTTTAGGATAAATATCTTGAAAAAAATGCAGTATATTTTTTTTTATGAATATGTAGCTTATATTTACCATTTAGTGTAAATTATAATTAGTTGATTTTATTAATAACTATTATATGATAGAATAAATAATAAAATATGATTACATTTAATTAATATAAAATATAATGATTTTATCACAAAATTGAACATTTGGGAGGTGAAAATTTTATCATGTGCATTAGCCCAAATTATATAGAAATAGATATATACAAATTAAAAAAAAAAAAAAACTTAGTAACGTATTTTTAGAGGGAAAACTATTGAAGTTTTATTAATTGCTTTGCTAGCAATTACATATATATATGGTGAGTTTTCTAGTTAATCGGGGTTAATTTTGAAAAAAATAAATTATATGGTTAGTTCTTAGTGAAATTTTTATTTTATATTAAAAAAATATATAAAATAAAATAATTAAAGTTGATTTGATGTTAAAGTAGGAGAGAGATGATTTAGAGTAATAGTCAATTAAAATTATGCGAGTTGATGGATAGCAAATTAAAGATGATGTGATGTGTAAAAATGATTGGCTGATTTTGTTTAATTATATTGATACTATTAATGATTGTGAAGTCGAGTTAAAGTTGAGATAGACTTTAAGTATGAATTAAATTATTTGATATACAAACACACCTTTAGATTTGTGCATCTTAAATTTTACAATTTTATCCTCCAAAAAGTTGGATATAGTTCCAAAAATAACCTCAAACACCTCCATTTTTATAAAACATGTCAGTATTGCCCTTTTCTCTCTTATCAACCTCACGCAGCGGTAGTCAAATCTAGTTGAGGTCCTTTCTCATTCCTGGGTAATTGTTTTATTTTAGATCTGGTTTAATTAAGCGTAGGTCTATGTGCCGACCACAAACGATTACAATGATAGAACATTAATTTAATTTGTAGCATTGATTCGAACTTGCAATTCGCGCAACATCACCTATGCGTGCTTGCTTCCCATTTCTCATGTATATACAAATGATGATGGTTGTTGCTTAGTATATATGTTATGTATATGTATATGTCATCATGTTGAAGTACAGTTTTCTTTGGTATTTTCTCGCCAGCATAGATGCCTATGGATAAAGAGAGGTGGATTTAGTAAATTTAATTGAGGTGGTGATTAGTATGATTAAGGTTGGTGCATTTGTATAGAAAAGTATTTCGTAAATTCGGACGAACCACCACCATCACTTTGGCGGATCTAGACATGACCACGTGCCGTCCCGATCTCGACCCGGACCGTAGGTTGCCAGTTCTGAGAATCGGCACCGTAGCTTTAAGGGTCGTGTCCGGGTCCTCCTTTTTTTCTCTGTCCCGGTGGTCCGGGACCGGGTCAGGCCCTATCCGGGTCCTCCTTTTTTTTTTTTTTTTTTGTCCCGGCGGTCCGGGATCGGGCCGGGACAGGGCCGGTTCCACGGGCCGACCCTTGGTTTTTTGCGAGTTTGTTAAGGGTTACCCATGTGAGGCCTGACGGGCAGGGTGGAGCGGCGTCACGGCCCGTTGACTGGCCACCTCTAGGCGGATCCCATTCAATACAGTTGCACTACGAGGTAGAACAAACAAATCAAATTCCATTTTACGCTTAACTAGTGCATAAGCAAATCATTGTGATCGGCAGCTCTGCCCAGCAGAGGCCGCCACTGTGGATAGAAGTGAGAATTCAATATCTTCACCCTTCTTACTTGCAATTCGAAATCGTTTCTTATCATGCTTCCCTTCGATCTCAGAAACTCCGAGTTTTCTTTTGCTGGAATATAAGTGTTGTGAAGATGAAATACTAACATGAGCTCCAGTCAGTCCCCTCCTACTGATATCTGTACAACGTTGTTTTCTTTTCCACACCCGATGAGATGCAAAATTCACCGCCTTCGTGGGGCATGAACTCGTTTCCTTTAACTCACCGGCTGGGGTAGACTCCACTAGCATACCTTCTGGTGGCGAAAGTACCCGCAGAAAGGAACAAACCTCCTGGACCTGGATAACTGGTTTGATAACAAGGTGCGGGGGAGATTGACTTCCCGCAGAGTCTTTTGAGATATTATCTTGTTGGTTATGTCCAATGTCCTGAAATTGCCCTTCTCTTTCGACACTTGGAGTACTATGCTGTTGAGAACTCGATTTCTGCTTGTTTGAAAACTTCTGCTTATTGTTCTGTTTTCTGCTGTTAAGAGGACTTGCTCGGAGCCAATCTCCAAACCTTCTTGCAGATGTGGAAAGAGTCCTATCATGGTTGGTTGGACACTCACAAAGCCGGTGACCAATACCCGCATTCGAAACAAAAGTCTGGTAATTTTTTTATATTGAATAGGAATTGTAAACTCCTCTAGCAAAGCTTCCAAAAAAACCCGCAGGCCCCTTCACAGAGGTTTTGAACGCAAAAACTCTATGGAGCCATCGGATTGTTCTTTTATGGATCCATCCATTACTTAATATAGTGACACCTGTCTAAATTGTATTTATTGTAGGACACGTGTCAATGCACTATTGGTGATTAAGTATGAATTGTTCCATAAACCGAGCCATCCGATGGCTTCATAGTAAAACTATTTGAAACGTCCATCTTAACGCGGACCCTAGGTGTAAGGCCATCCAGGTCAATAGCCAACACCTCACCTAGCATACTTCCCACCATTTCAGTGCATTTTTCAGTCCAACAAACAAACGGCAAATTGAGGATGTGAATCCATCGCGATTTTGCCGTCGCAACCTCGACCGCAAGCATGACCACCGTAGACGTTGGCGTCGAGCGAGGACACACCGATCTTGAATTTTTAAGTTGGAGGAAATTACAGATCTTCTGAGGTCGTCACTATCGTACAACGTCAGTTTCCTATTTTTCATTTTTTTCGCCGCTCTAATTAGGGTTGCACAAGGTAATTTAACGCCCCCATTTTCATTCTGATTTTTCGTTTGTCTCTATGCGGATTGTAGGACTGTGCGAATTTTTGTTCAGTAAGGCAGTTTACGAAAGGATTTCGTGTATGGTAATGCTCGTTAATCGATCAAAGTGTCCTTAATCGGCATGCCGTTAGAACACTTTATTCGGATAATAAAATAAAATTATGGTTGAGCTATTTTGAAGTATGGCTTAACTTCAGTTCTTTTTCTTTCCTGATTATGAAGCTTTTTCTCTATAATGGCAAGCAAGGATCATTTGTCATGAGTGCCCAAAAATCACAATTCTCCCCCCATTCAGCTCTAGTTACATTTTTGTACTGTGTTGTGTTTATTTGTTGTAACGCATTGTCTGTGATGCCCCAGAAGCATTCTAATTGAATTGTCTGGACTAAAGGTGAAGGCCGGGACTTATTCATGACAAGCAAAGGCCGAGTTCCTCCTCCCCACCTCCGCCACCCGCTCAACCCGGGCCCTGCCTCGATCCACCCCGACCCATACCCGCCCGCCGGGCAGCGGCTTCCCGCCCTTTCAAATGCTGCCCCCTAAACAGATGATGGCTCACAAGCTCTCCACGCAGCACGTGGAGATCGAGAAGCTCGTCACGGAAAACCGCAGGCTGGCAGCCACTCATGGTAATCTCCGGCAGGATTTGGCCGTTGCCAAGCATGAAATTCAGTCGGTGCATGCCCACATTGCGGAAGTGAGGGCTGAGAAAGAGCGGCAAGCAAGGAGCATGCTGGAGAAGATGGCGGCCATGGAGAAAGAGCTTCAGGCTGCTGAGCCCCTGAAAAAAGAGCTGCAGAAGCGCGGGCCTGAAGATGATGATAGATAAAATGCGAGTCCTGAATCGAGTATATATGTAAAATTAAACCCACCCCTGACTTAAGGCAAAAATTAAATCTTGGATCCTGATATGCAATTATCCCATCTTTACCCTTTAGTACCCCACAGGGGGGGATTTGATTATGTCAAAAAGGCTTGCTTCTTGAATTTCAAATTCTATTTGCCTTTTTAAATAAAGGTGTAATGTTTATTGGATTTGACGTGCAGGGCTACTTATGACTATGAGAAGAAGTTATACAACGACCACCTTGAATCTATTCAGGTGATGGAGAAGAACTATATGTCAATGTCAAGGGAGGTGGAGAAGCTGAGGGCAGAGTTAACTAATTCAACAAACATTGACCCAAGAACAGGTGTTAGATTATATGCAGATCTAATTCCGTAATCTTGTGTCTTTTAGCTTTGCTGTCGTTTTTTACTTCCTAATCAATTGTGTATTATAATTCTAATGCAGGTGCGCCCTACAGTGCCCCTGCTGGATACAATGAAGGTCTTCCTGCGGGGAGCTATCCATCCGGTCAAAACGCCTATGGTACAGTTCAGGTATATACAAATACAAGTAATACGAGATTGATCGATAAGTTTTTCACATGGAATGCCCTGAGGTAATAAATACATAACAGGTATCATAATTTATCTTTCGCAATAAGAACGTACCTCAGTAATCCGTCCCGACATCCAATGCTTTAATTTTATGTTGATTTTGTGAACAAAAGCTGGAAAACTATTGCATTTTCTAGAAAAGTCAACAAATTCTCCAGGTCACTTGTGTTAAAAATTTTCCAATCATGGCATTCATTTCTATGAATTACCTCTTATTTGTTGTTTATTTTTTCCTTTTTTCCTTTTTTTTTTTTTGATTTGATCACACAGTATCCAACATGTGTTAATGGAATATGCTTTTGCATTGGATTTCTGATGGTGTTGAGTATGTATGCAAATAATGAAAATTGAAATGATTCAAAATTGTCTACTTTTTTAAGGATATACAAATTTTAGGTGAAACGGTCTAATCGTTAAGTGGGTCGATTGGGTGATTATGTATACATAATCAGAAGAGTGAAACAAGACACCCACGCCTTGGAATTTGACTCTATGTTTTCAATCCTCTCAAATTCAAAATCTCGATCCTTAATAGGAGAGAATTGGAGTAGGAATAATACGGAAACCAACGAAAACAAGAAGCACATGCTAGAATATTTGAATGAAACGAGTATATTGCATTGGATAGTGCCTTCACACAACAAATATTTCAACAATAAACACTTCATTATATATATTGGATAGTGCCTTCACACAACAAATATTTCAACAATAAACACTTCGTTATATATATTCTTGAGTGTACTCAGCGTAAATGATATGTTTGTATATTTTGAAATCTTATTTGTCACATTTTTAAGTCTTAGATTGATACATAATTAAGTTCGGATGTCATGTCAAATGTCAATTAGGCATGGTTATTTCAGTGATACATTAAATATTTTTCTTTATTGAAAGGACTTGCACATGGTCTTTATCGACCTTGAGAAGGCTTATGACAGAGTACCGAGAAATGTCATGTGGTGGGCCTTAGAAAAGCACAAAGTCCCAGCTAAGTACATTACCCTCATCAAGGATATGTACAAGGATGCAATGACGAGTGTTCGAACATGTGGGGGCGATACCAGCGACTTCCCAATTAAAATAGGACTACACCAGGGGTCAGCATTGAGCCTTTATTTATTTGTCTTGGTGATGGATGAGGTCACAAGGGACATACAAGGTGATCTGCCTTGGTGTATGCTCTTTGCTGATGATGTGGTGCTAGTTGACGAGAGTAGGGTCGGGGTAAATAGGAAGTTAGAGCTGTGGAAGGACACGTTAGAGTCGAGAGGCTTCAGACTTAGTAGGACGAAGACCGAGTACATGACGTGCGCTTTCAGCATGGCTACTCATGATGATGGTGATGTTAGCCTTGACGGGCAAGTGGTGGCCCAGAAGGAGACTTTCCGGTATTTAGGATCGATGCTACAAAAGGATGGCGGCATTGATGAAGATGTTAGGCATATAATCGGTTGGTTGAAATGGCGTCAAGCTTAGGGCGTTCTCTGTGATAAGAGGGTGCCACAAAGGCTAAAAGGTAAGTTCTATAGGACGGCAATTCGCCCGACGATGCTATACGGTGCTGAATGTTGGCCTACAAAAAGGCAACATGCCCAACAACTAAGTGTAGTAGAGATGCGGATGTTGCGTTGGTTTTGCGGGCACACAAGAAGGGATAGAATCCGAAATGAGGATATTCGTGATATGGTCGGGGTGGCTCCAATTGAGGAGAAATTGGTTTAACATCGGTTGAGGTGGTTCGGACATGTCCAACGGAGGCCTCCCGATGCACCGGTGCGTAGGGGAGTTCTACAGCGGGCCAATGTTGTTAAGAGAGGTAGAGGTCTGCCTAAACTCACTTGGGAAGAGTCGGTTCAGAGAGACCTTAAAGATTGGAATATCTCCAAAAATTTAGCGGTGGATAGGAGCGCTTGGAGACTAGCGATCATCGTGTCGGAACCGTGACTTTTGCTCTTTTCTCTTTTGCTCCAATCTTTTATTTTTTTATTTTTTTTTTATTTTTTTTTACCACTGTTTCTATTGGGTTTCATTTCTAGCCTACCCCAACTTGTTTGGGACTAAAAAACTTTGTTGTTGTTGTTGTAAAACAATCACTATTTATTTAATTATTTTTTTTCTTTCATAGTTACTACAATACTTTTTTTTTTTATCTCATCTTCTACTATTACAGACCATCATTTAAATCAATCATATTCATTTATTTCTCAATCTTTTTCAATATTCCCATATTACTCATTTTGAATATGAAGTAATAGGATATTATTCTTTTAAAAATAATATTTGGTAAAAATTATTTGATATGCTGTCAATTTAATAAAAATAAATAAATAATTATGTAAATGAGTAAATTACATATAAAGTTAAAAAAACATATAATTTGGCGTTCAAATTCTAAAATTATATATGGTTGTTTAATTATTTTTATTAAAAGAAATAAAGTTTGATAATTTAATTAAAAACAAATTATTTTAGTTTTAAATAAAATTAAAATAAAAACTTTAATATTTATTATATATACATCGTAACTCAACACACGGGTATTAACTAATATTACAAGAATTTTTAAACAATCATACTCCAATAATTAAAACAAAACAATATACAACACATCGGATTTATACCATACGTTTGCACGCGCACACCAAGTGCATGTTAGATTAAAATAGAGAGTTAAAAAAAAGGAAACTACTACCGTCTCGTTAAAGGAATGGTTCCGTAAATTATCCATATCTTAACGGGACCTTAGTATAATAAGAAATAAAAACAAAAAAGGCCAACGAGCCCTTTACATTCGAGATTTCGAGTCCTATCAAAACCCCAAAACCCCAAATTTGAAATTTTCATTTTCCTGGCAGACTTCCAAAATCCCCTCACAGAGCATCCATGGAAGACGACTCGCTCCAACATCTTCATCTCCGTGAGTTGAACTTTCATATCTCTGAAGATTTTCTGTGTTCATCTCAATTTTCGACTCAATTATTCGTAAGCTCTCCAGAGATGCACTCACAAAATTTCTCAAATCAACCTTTTATTTCTGTTGATACTATTTCAACAGAATTTGTGAGTTTCCCGGTGAAAGAAATGGAATCGGTCATAGCTACAGTGACCGGATATCAAGGCTCCGAGAGATTCAACCTCATAAAGTTGATTTCTCACGCCGGCGCCAGTTATGTTGGAAATATGAACCCTTCTGTTACTCATTTGGTGAGGGATTTTAGATTCATATTCGTGTTTGGATCTGTTGATATTGCGATCTTAGGTGTTTGTGAAAATACATTTCCCCTTGATTTACCAGTTTGACTGATTGCGCTGTTTAGGTGTGCCGGAAATTTGAAAGAAGGAAGTATGAGATTGCGAAGAAGTTGAACATGGTGATAGTTAACCATAGGTGGATTTGAGGAATGTGTGAAGAAGGGAAGGCGTGTGTTGGAGAGACCTTACACCTTTCGGAGGTATGTTGAGTTGTGAAATCCTTTTTGTATGATTATTTCCTTTTTCTGCCAATACGACAATATAGTGAGCTATGTAGTACAAAATGTTGGTTTTGATTGAATTGTGTGTCTTCTTTCACAAGTTATGATAAGGTTAGACACTCTATAGGAGTGGTATTTCTGGTGAGAAAATTTTAATTATATGGTGATGTTTTTCTTTTTGTTTCACTTTCTTAATCCATTTTGTGAATACTAAGGATGTCGTATGGAAAAAAAAAAGTCCACTGTGAGACACAAGCAGGAAGTAGGAACACCATGAGAATCTGCCAAACTAAAAGAAGTGTGTTATTGTATCTTAATTTTGGAATGTATTCAATGTTTCTGATTCGGTTCGTACATTTGCATTGATACCATGTGTAAGGCTTCCTTCTAGGTACTCCACTTATAAAGTTGTTTGGAAACTTCTAATGGTAGCAGGTCTTTTCTGCAGAAGGTGGAAAATTTTCGATGCCTTGCAGTTGCCCAATCTATGTGGTTGAATTATGCCAAAGAAAATCCAAGATCCTTCAGTTGTTGCTTGAGTAGGAAATTTATGCTTGATTGGATCTACCATAGAAAATTTCTTTGGTCCAAGTATTTATGTGTTTTTTTCTTTCCCCAAATTTGATTTCTTGTAGTGGGAAAGAAGTTGGACCTCTGCTTTTGGAGCCCCCAGCTGGTATTCGTTTAGCTAAGTCCCACTCTGAAGCATTGAAGAAATCTAAACAACCTGTGTTTGATATTGACTGTGAAGACACCAGTAATGTTGCTTGGGTGACTCCAATTCTTGCTGATGAGGTTGCCATCTGATTTTAATATGTTTTAAATAATTCTCAACGTTCTTTCTTTTATCAATCCTACTTGATATACATTTATAGTCCTTCTCATTTTAGTGTGTAGCTAGTTTTTGGTGATATGCTTTCTTGTCTACTTTACCACAAACAGATTAAGGCTACACCACAATTCCCTCGGTAAATGTTGCATTTTATCATTAGTGTGCTCCAGTAATGTTGCTTGGGTGACTCCAATTCTTGCTGATGAGGTTGCCATCTGATTTTAATATGTTTTAAATAATTCTCAACGTTCTTTCTTTTATCAATCCTACTTGATATACATTTATAGTCCTTCTCATTTTAGTGTGTAGCTAGTTTTTGGTGATATGCTTTCTTTTCTACTTTACCACAAACAGATTAAGGCTACACCACAATTCCCTCGGTAAATGTTGCATTTTATCATTAGTGTGCTTATGCTATTTCTTATGGTGTTGATCTTGATTAATTATCATTTGCTACTCCGTGAATAGCTCGAGGAAAGAGGCACTTCCAAGGCTGCAAATTCTTCTAGAGTGAAAAAACGGAGTTCCACTTCACTCAAATCTCAGGGCAAGGCTCGGAGACTTGTTAAAGAGCATATCAGCAAAAAGGATGAATTATTGACTTCAAGCATATTGGTAGACCGTGAGGAGAGAAAAGCATTAACCAGGAACATACAGCAGCATATATCTGCCTGTATGATAGTTCAGACTCTGATATGCACCGACATTTACCCGATAAAAGCGGTTCTATTAGCAGGCAAGTGTCATGACACTGATGCCTTTGATGACGTTGAAGAGGTCCGGCATGCAAATAATGAAAATCAGAATACAAGTATCCGTAGTGCTCCATCTTTTCCACCTCAAACTTCAGATAAAAATCCTGAAGCTGATTTTGTGGATTCTATTGATGATGCTGGTAAAAGAGTGGCCGCACCAAGTGAACTGTCATGTGTTATATGCCGGACGGAGTTCAGTGCCACCCGTGGGGTATGTCATGTGGGCACCGATTTTGTTTCCACTGTATCCAGAACTAGGCAGATCATATGGTATGCAATTCTATCTGTATTTTAATTAAAATATCCTGTTACATTTTCTACAGATTGTGTTTTATTGTAGTTTATAATTTGTAATTCTGAACATGCTGGCATGCATTTTTATCCAGGAGATTTGCCAAAACGACGTGATTTTGGCGAGCATCAGAGCGTGGATGGTCGAAAGATCGTCGTGTTGTAAGTTTTATCATTTTCTCTTCATTCATTGTCCTTGATATTTATATTATGAGCTCCTAATAGTTTATGTTTCTTAGTGTAAATAGTACAGAAAAAAAATGTTGATTTTAAAATATTCCATCCAAATCACTCAACTTTTGAAAAAGATACGAAAGAAGACAATTATTGTACTTTGTATTACTAAAGTTTTGCACAAAACAACCAAAACTTGTCTTATTGAGGCAAAACAAACTCATTTTAATCGTACTATTGTGATTTCACTTTCATATTGAGTTTGAAGATATTGCTTACGATTTGAGTTAATTGAGAATGCATTTTTAGATGATCACAATAGTACTATTAAAGTGAAATATACCAACTACAATAAAAAATCCAGCAAGGCAACATCCATATAAAAAACCCAACAACAGATCCACAATACCAAAATACCATTAACATTCAAATTTGAGTTTAAACAAAAAGCATTCTCAGATGTACCCAAACAGATTACCAAGCTCCACGTACGAGCATCCTTGCACCAACTTCATAGTTCCATGCACAATAGATATCAGCAAAGATAATATACTCGTAGCCGAGATCACCCCAACGATGCCCCAGCTGTTAAGCACCTCGAAGAAAAGAGTTTCGTCACGCCTCACCTCATAACCAGTGAGGAGAGATGCATGGAAAATTCTTTACCCTTAGAGTCATATTGCAGTCGCACCTGTGGCCCAAAGATTTGATGTCCCGTGGCAAAACGAAATCCGGCCCTCAGCCGATATACCACAATGAGGGGTCGCCGATGTAAGGCCCTCAGAAGCCTCGGGGCAAACTCCGGCTCCCAATACTTAAGCAAATCCATCGTGTTGGGAACTTTGGTCAGAAGAGGCATTGTATACCTCTGTGACTCCCAAAATTGAACAAACTTTTGATGGTTGGGGCTTTCTACATCGTGCAGGCCATAGAAACTTAGGTATGGAACCCCATGGTTCTCTAGAAAAGCCTCAACAGCTTGATTCCAAGCCCGCTGATTTCTTGACAGTTGGTTGAGAAGTTGGGGCTAAAGAGTCGATTACATAGGAAGGGGATAGTCTTCCTACGGCAGCACGAAACTCAGGCTCTAATTTCATCTTGACCATGGTCTCCATATAAGCGAGTTCCGCGAACAACCCACAGGTATCTGAAAAGAGATTTATACGAGCAATGATTATTAAACCCAAATGCCCAATACTAATTTAAACCCTAAAAATATAATTATTAAACCCAAAGGCCCAATACTAATTATTAAACCCTAAAATATAACTATTAAACCCAAATGCCCAATACTAATTTAATACTACTAAGCCCAAATATGATAGTTGTTAAACCAGAGTTGTAGAAAACATTCTTACTAGTCGTTAGCTGATCTTTTGGAAACGGCAATAGCTCTTCATCGATTATCCTCCATGAAAACCTTAAACCTTACATCCGTAACCAAGCATATAACCCAGAGATTCACCTATCTTAATTGAAGGGATTAATTAATTTTTTTAGTTATCAATCTCTGGGTGAATTAAGATAGGTGAATCTCTGGGTTGTCTGCTTGGTTACGGATGGAAGGTTTAAGGTTTTCATGGAGGATAATCGATGAAGAGCTATTGCCGTTTATTGCCGTTTCCAAAGGATCAACTAACGGCTAGTAAGAATGTTCTCTACAACTCTGCTTTAACAACTATCATATTTGGGCTTAGTAGTATTAAATTAGTATTGGGCCTTTGGGTTTAATAGTTATATTTTAGGGTTTAATAATTAGTATTGAGCCTTCGGGTTTAATAATTATATTTAGGGTTTAAATTAGTATTGGTCCTTTGGGTTTAATAATCAGTTGCTCGTATAAATCTGTTTTCAGATACCTGTGGGTTGTTCGCGGAACTCGCTTATATGGAGACCATGGTCAAGATGAAATTAGAGCCTGGGTTTCGTGCTGCCGTAGGAAGACTATCCCCTTCCTATGTAATCGACTCTTTCGAGCTCCAACTTCTCAACCAACTGTCAAGAAATCAGCGGGCTTGGAATCAAGCTGTTGAGGCTTTTCTAGAGAACCATGGGGTTCCATACCTAAGTTTCTATGGTCTGCACGATGTAGAAAGCCCCAACCATCAAAGATTTGTTCAATTTTGGAAGTCACAAAGGTATACAATGCCTCTTCTGACCAAGGTTCCCAACACGATGGATTTGCTTAAGTAGTGGGAGCGGGAGTTTGCCCCGAGGCTTCTGAGGGCCTTACATCGGCGACCCCTCATTGTGGTATATCGACTGAGGGCCGAATTTCGTTTTGCCACGGGACATCAAATCTTTGGGCCGGAGGTGCAACTGCAATATGACTCTAAGGGTAAAGAAATTTTCCATGCATCTCTCCTCACTGGTTATGGTTATGGGCTGAGGCGTGACGGAACTCTTTTCTTCGAGATGCTTAACAGCTGGGGCATCGTTAGGGTGACCTCGGCTACGTGTATATTACCCTTGCTGATATCTATTGTGCATGGAACTATGAAGTTGGTGCAATTATGCTCGTACGTGGAGCTTGGTAATCTGTTTGAGTACATCTGAGAATGTTTTTTGTTTAAACTCAAACTTGAATGTTAATGGTATTTTGGATCTGTTGCTGGGTTTTTTTTATTGTAGTTGGTATATTTGCATTGTTGGTTTTTTATATGGATGTTGTTTTGCTGGATTTTTATTGTAGTTGGTATATTTCACTTTAATAGTAGTATTGTGATCATCTAAAAATGCACTCTTAATTAACTCAAATTCTAAGCAATATCTTCAAACGCAATATGAAAGTGAAATCACAATAGTACGATTAAAATGGGTTAGTTTTGCCTCAATAAGACAAGTTTTGCTTGTTTTGTGCAAAACTTTAGTAATACAAAGTACAATAATTGTCTTCTTTCGCATCTTCTTCAAAAGTTGAGTGATTTGGATGGAATATTTTAAAATCAATATTTTTTTTCTCTACTATTTACACTTGAGTTTAATAAAAATGACTAAGAAGATGATGCGAAAGAAGACAATGAAAGAAGAGAAAATGATGAAACTTACAACACGACGATCTTTCGACCATCCACGCTCTAATGCTCGCCAAAATCACGTCGTTTGATCTGATAACTAGTTTGCGGGTTCTCAATCGTTTAGATGCTGGGGGATTATGTCAATCACGTTTGTGGTGTGCGCCGGCGGATCGACCCCGGGGTCGAAAGTTGCCGAGACGGGGTTGAGAGTAGCGAGAGATGGGTCTTCAGGCTCCATGGACACTTCTTTTTGTTGTATTCGCAATACATTTTTCTCATTAATTCTGAATAACCTAAATAAGTAATCTTTCTTCTTTCTCTCGCGAAAAAAATTGCCCGACACTACGCCTCTTTCTTCTGAATCGCGTTGCCTTCCTCGGTGCGGCGCCCGCCGGTGGTCGCTTTCGGCCGCCGTCCCTTCTTTACTATTCTGAACCTATGGTATTGTCGCGAGGTGCTTGCGTTCGAAGGTCTGCCTAACCCTAATTCGTCAGAGTCGCAACGATTGGTGGAGGCAGGCTCTTTGGTCGTCAATTGGACTGTAATTGGTGTATCCCGGTCTCGTTTGGAGGTGAGTTCCACTTCAATTTTAGCCTCTACTGTCTCTATATTTGTGCGAATAGAGGGCTTCGGGCGGTTCCTTTTTCCAGTGCCGCCCCATTTGGGATTCTCTCATTCGGGTGCCGGTGCCGGTGCCGGTGGTGTGCGGTGATGCTGAAGGGTTTGTGGGTTGCGAGGCAGGTTGGAGCTCCGCTTATGTGTAGGAGCTGAGGGCTCGAACCCTCCCCCTTTTCCGGCTAGTGGTGTTAGTCGATGGGGTTCTGGTGTTCCTTAGCTCGGCTAGTGGTGTTAGGCAAGCTCGGGAAGTGCTAGTGTGGGAGCGGGTTCTATTGTTCCTCCAGTTTAGGTGGGTTGTTTTGGAGTTAAGTTTGTGTTCGGGCTCGACTTCTTGTATAGGCCTTGTGGCAGTTTCAGGGGCTGTCTGGACTTGGACTAATCTCTGAAATCGACTATTCTCCGTTGGTTATGGCTGGCTGATTTGCCGTGGAACGGCCTTGTATGTATTTTTCTTTTGTTATGCTTGTTATGTGGTATGTTTGTTTTTTGGTTTGGGCCATTGGCCGCTGTATGCCCGAGTATAAACTTTATTACTCTGTTGAGGTCCGACACTTAGTATTACCCTGTTGGGGTCTGTGTTGCTTTTTAGTGTTTTTAATGTTTTGTAGTGTTCTTGAGTATTACCCCGTTGGGGTCGGTTCTAGGCGGTCTTTTGACATGTCCTCTCACTTTTTCAGCTATTGGCTGCTTGTATTCAGTTATTGGGTGTTTGTAGGTGGTTGTTCTTTGCACATTTGTGCGTTTTATATAAATATCTCTATCGTTTCGAAAAAAAAAACTAAATAAGTTATTTGTGTGTATAAATACATTAATACTATGTTCACATGGGTCAATTTTTAGGGAAAATGCAAAAATAAGGCAATGACATATATATATATATATACATATATATATAAGGAAAATTTTGAAAAGGAAAATATAAATAAAATTGTGACTCAATGCAGCACACTAGAAAAACATAAGACTATATTTATTGTCAACTTAACTCAACCCAACCCAATAATAAAAAATTATTTATCTCTCTTCCACTTACATAAAAACTTTTAACAACCTACATATCTTTATCCTCAACCCTTCCCAACCCATCATAATATTTATTTTATTTTTATTTATTTATTAACTAAATATTATCTAAAATATATTTTTTTGGTATTGTTTTATCTACAACCCAACGAAACATAATCATTTTAATTGTGCTTCAAAACATATCAATAGTGGTCTCTATTTATAGAGAACGAAAAAATATGAATTTTGATATTCTTTATTTTATTTTTTAATATAAAAGAATATCAATAATTTAGTTAAATTTATCTTATCATATAAAATTTATACTGGACCAATAGAAATGAGACAATGTCCCATTTCTCCCTCCTTTTAACCAAAAGAATGAAAAAAAATAAAAATTAAAAAGGAAGCAACGACCGCCAACCAAAAGAATGAAGAAAAAAAAAAGGAAGCAGCGGCCGAGTGTCAACCCAAGGTCACATTGTGACCTGGGTCGCCCAAATTTCTTCTATTTTTGTTTTTTTTTTTATTTTTTTTTATTTGTCTTTTTCTTGGTGACCCAAGGTAAGATAGTCTAATTGGTTTTGAATTTATTTTTTTTATTTTTTATTTTTATTTTTTTTTAAGAAACACAATGCCAACCAAGCAGGGTGTACGAAAAAGTGAAGCATTTAGATAGAGACAAGCGCTATCTCCGTATTTTTTTTATTTTTATTTGAGAATTTTGAATACTGTGTTTTTCGATGGTTCAGTCTCTTATGGAACATGTGGCTAATCCGTACACAAAGAAGGTTTTTGAGAAGTTAACAAGAACTGGAAAACGTAATTATCTTATCAAATAACATAGTTATTTCAAAAATATTTATTTAATTTTATAAGTTTATTAGTAATTATAAGTAAAAAAAAATTGATTATTGTAATTTTATCTGAAAATTTAAATTGAAAAAATGGGAAAAATTCGAAAAATAGTCACACAGGTTTGGGGGTGACACTTTTGGTTCCAACGAAATCGAGAAAATAGAATTGGTCCCAAAACTTTTAAAAAATGATCAAAAGTGGGACATTTTATGATTTTTCGGGCCAGAAATCCACGCGTCGCTCATGTGGCATTCTTATTTACACGCTGCCTTTTTTTTGCCCTGCTGGAAAATAGACGTCCCACGTGGCCCGACTCAGCTTTATATAAAAGGGAAAAAATCAGAAAATCGGGCCAAAATATTTTTCCCCAAATCGTTCTTCCCCAATTCCCAAATCGCTCCAACATTAGAACCCTAATAATTCCCAAATCGCTCCAACCGAACTACTGATTTGATCAAAAGCACAATTGAGCACAAGATTGAACGCAGATGGGATTCCTCCGTCAGAAAATCCACCAGAACTTGTCTCCTCCAATATATCGTAAGTGGTTCTTCTCTGAATTTTTGCTTCGCATTTTCGTGTCCGTTGATTTGTGTATTGTTTTGGTTTTTTTGCCTTGTTCATAACTTTTTGTTTCCCATAAACGTACAGATCCTACGTCTGATTCTTTCACATTGGTTGTGGATTGGGGCGGAATATTTCAACATTTCCCAGCACCAAAATACGAAGGAGGTAAGGTTGTTATAGTTGACTATGTCACCCCACAAGAGTTGGGAATGTTGGCTATGAGTATGTGGTGCAAACAAGTAGGTGTTACTGGAGAAATGGGGATATACATGTATGAGAGTAGTGGGTTTTTTTTTTTTTTTTTTTTTTTTTTTTTTTTTTTTTTTAATATTGTGCAGTGATAGAGACTTTAAAAAATTTGTGCCTGATGCTGTTAAAACTAGAGAGATGCATATATATGTTGATTTGTTGCCTCATGATCCTGGTGTTGGCCCTAATGAGTCTAGTGAGCCTTGTCAGTCTAAAGACCCTAAATCTGCTCCTGTGTTTGTTCCAAATGAGACAATTAAGAAAACTTTGGGTTCCATCTGGTTACCAAGGGAAGAAGCCATGGGTAAAGACTTAGGTAGGAAGAGGCTTGCGGATGAAAATAAATCTGATTCTGATGAATTAAATGATTCTGACTACAATATGAGTCCTGAAAGTGATAGTGAAGATGATGATGATTTGTGGGAAGAACATGTTGATGATATAGACAAAGATGTCATTCATTCAGATAATGATGATATAGGCAAAGATGTAAATCATTCAGAACCTGATGATATAGACAAAGATGTGAATCATTTAGATAATGATATAGGGACAAATGTGAATCAGTCAGATAATGATGATGAGGAAGATGATGTGGTTATTGATAGCCCTCAACTAGATGAGTATAGGGTGTCTGATGAAGAGTGTGAGCCAAGTGAGCCTATTTTCAACCCTGCACTTATTTTTAATCCAACATTTGAATTAGGCATGGTTTTTGCTACTAAGGAAGAATTTAAGAAGGCAATTCAGTCTCATGCTATTACCACAAAAAGAAACTTCAAGTTTACAAAGAATGACAATAGAAGGGTATATGTTGAGTGTAAGGTTGAGAGCTGCAAATGGAGAATAAATTCCCTTAAGAAAGCAGATGACCAAGCTTTCATAATTTTTACATACTAAAGGGTGGAGGGCTGAAGTGATTAAAAAACTTGGGGTTGATGTGTCCAGGCAACAAGCATACAGGGCCAAGAGAAGAGCTTTGAAAGTGATACAAGGTGATCCTTCTGTGCAATTCTCCAAGATGTGGGAACATTTTGATGAGCTGAGGAAGACCAATCCTGGAAGCACTGTCATCCTTGGACAAACATATAGAGAAGATGGCTGAGTGCATTCCAATTAAGGCAGATGATAACAATTATCAAATTTCTTCCCTGGTGAAGAACAGTATGCTGTGGTTCTTGACAAAAGAACATGTACATGTAGGGAATGGGAGTTGAGTGGTATACCTTGCTCACATGCTCTTAGAGCCACTATCAACCAAGAAAAAGACCCAGTTGACTTTGTGAGCCCTTTTTACTCAGTAGAGTCCTACAGAATGGCATATGAGAGTGCAATCATGCCAATGAGTGGTCAATATGTATGAGGGCAGACTTGTTATGTTTCTCCCTTACCCCCAATTCCTGGTAAGAAAAATGGTAGAGGCAGACCCACTTCTTTGAGAAGAAGAGAACTTGATGAACCGATGGGTAAAAGGAAGAGGTCAACTTGTCCATACAAGCTTAAGAAACAACAAACAACTTTGAGGTGTTCTAAATGCCATGAAGCAGGTCACAATGCTCTCAAATGCAAGGTAAAATTAAATGTTGTCCTTACATTTCTTTTATTTTCTTAACAGAATCATGTAATTTGAATACATTGGTCATTCTAAGAAACTTCTTATGCTTATGTATATTGTATAGGTCACTGTACAAACCACAGAAGGACTAGGGAATTTTAGTGATGCACCACAACAACAGGAAGCAAATGCAAATACCAATGTCCCTATCATGAGGGAGAAGTTAAAGGTGAAATGGCATATTTTCTAACATATTATGTATTTAAATTAATTGCTCCTTATCAACATTGCTAGGTTACTAAGAAAAACACAGATGGGGTTGGAAAGTCTTGTGATGCACCACATCAACAACAAGATGTTCATGCAAATGCCAATATTTTACCACCCACAGCAGATGATTTGATGAATAGTGTGATCTCAGATGAGGAGTTGATGGCAGCAATTGATAACTATACTGAGATGGACTCCAATGAACATGAGCAGCCTCAGCCACATGTACATTTCTTATTTTTATTATGTATTTTGTTTGCTCATTAACAACCAGATTCCCTATAACTATTTATATTTTTCAAGTACTGAATAATGGTCTGTTATATCCTCCTGTGATTGGTGGGGGTGCTCTTATATTGATCCTAGTCTGCAGAGGGTTAGTCACAGGTGGCTGGTTTGAGGACATTTTCAGCTGCTCAAATGGAGAAGGACCTGGCTTGTGAGGTTGGACATATTGATATATGTTGCTGTCTACCTGACTTTCAATTGTTGCAATCAAATCCTGATCTGAAATCACACTATCCATCAGATCCTCTTGGGTGGGTGGTAAAATCTTTGGATTTGCATTTTTCTTCTCTTGTTGTGCACAACTCCAAGTCAATTGTGGTGGAAGGTGGGAAAAAGTTCATGAACCTCTCTCAAGAAAGCCAAACTGGAGTGCAAATGAAGAAAGGGAAGGGGAAAAAGAAGTGAAAAAATGAATGTTAGATTTGTTTTGGACATGTTTTGGTTGTGAAACAATTGGATGTTCACTTAGATTTGTTTTGGGTTGTAATGTGGACAAACAGGTTTTGGTGTAGATGTTATTTGGATTTTGTTTGAATGTTGGATTTGTTTTGGTTCTCATGTGGTTCTTGGAATTTTGTTTGAATAAATGGTTCTTAGAATTTTATTTGAATGCAATGGCAAGAACAGATAGTGTACTTTTATGTTGTTGTCCCCTTATGTAAACAAGTTATATAAACAGGTTATTGTGCCCTTTTATCTTCTTACAATTTCAGCATTACACAGAGCAACTAGAAAATAAGGAAAGAAAAGTAGCTTTTTTCATTCTAAAGACAACATATTACATTAAACAAATGCTATTACACAACATACAAAAGTAGCTTAACATAAATAGGATCCTACCATCTTAACCATCCTACCATTCAAAATGCAAACACTAACATCTTAACCATCCTACCATTAAAAGTCACTGAAGCATTCAAAATGCTATTAAAGATCATAACAACATCTAAACATAACACTTCACAGTCACTGTAGCATCTTCACTTGATTCATTCCATTTGGGTTCTTAGCACCATTGAAATTGGATAAAATAACCAACACGAGCAAAAGAACCAAAATGAAGACTATCTTCTTCAACTTTTTGTTCAACTCCACCAAATGTTCATTTTTCAGTTTCAGCTTCTCAATCTCAGTTTGCCTTTCATTCATCTTCCTCAAGAGGCCCGGAATTATCATTTTAGACCTACAGCACATTGGAGGATCGAACCAGTCAAAGTAATCACACCCTCAATGCTGTAAGAGTCAAATTTAGAAATCAGTAAACAAGAAATTCCAAGAACATGAACTAGCAATTCTAATTAACATCATTACTAAAATTCTAATTAACACCTTACCTCATAATTCAAGCATGACTGGAATCTCCGGCCAGGGTTGGTGTCCTTCTATGATGTCCGAATCACCGTCCTCTTACCACAATGGCATGTCCCATCTCCGGTGACGAAATACATATTTCAATTAGGGTTGAGATTTGAGAATTTTACAGAAATTGGGGGAAGGAATCTGAGTACGCCTGTTTCTACGTTGATCTTTTGCTGAACTGTGTTTCGATCAACACAAATTTCGTGGGGAATATGGGGATTAGGGTTCTAACGTTCGGATTGGGAATTTTGGGATATTGAGAGCCCGATTTTTCCATTTTTCCCCTTTTATATGAAGCTAAGTCGGGCCACGTGGGACGTCTATTTTCCAGCAGGGCAAAAAAAAAAAGGCAGCGTATAAATAAGAATGCCACGTGAGCGACGAGTGGATTTTTGGCCCAAAAAATCGTAAAATGTTCCACTTGTGATCATTTTTTAAAAGTTTCGGGACCAATTCTATTTTCTCGATTCTGTTGGGACCAAAAGTGTCACCCCCCAAACCTGTGGGACTACTTTTGAATTTTTCCCTTGAAAAAATTAATTGTTTTAACCCCAAATTTCTCTCTCCCGCTCCCCATTTCATCACCGCAGGTGGGGCACGGTCGAGAGCGGCAGCAGGCTGGACCTTTTCTGAGAGCAAATCAGGAGTATCACCGCCAAAAAAAAAAAAAAAAAAAACAAAAAAAAAAAAAACAAAAAAAAAGGAGAAGCCGAGAGCAAAGGACCGAGACCCGAGCCTGGTTTCTTTCCCATTTTAATTCATGATCGAGGTATAATGGGTGAGCTCCTTTGTACTTTTGTTGGCCGAATTCGTATGATTTTATGTGCTTAGTTCGGTTTATATATAATCTTATTATTATTATTATTATTATTATTATTATTATTATTACTGTGAACAATTAACATAATTTCATTTAATAATTATTGAAAACAATTTTAAATGAAAGTGTTTTTTAAAAATATTTTTTTGGAACTCATGGCAATATCTCATTTAGATCATTGTTGGGACAAAGCATCAAAATGAGATGAAACATTTATCTTTAATATGATACTCGCATATAATATACAAATTAATTGAATCTTTTTTAGAATTTCTAATTTCATATGTCTTTGGCACTCTGCACACTTGATGTTTGTTTCACAATAGTTATATGTAAGTATCACGTCACGTTGATGCACGAACTCAACTTTGATAAAATTTTCATACATTTAACGAATTACGCAATCCTATTTACTAATTAAAAAAGTTTCTCCATATTTTTTTAAAATACATTTAGGTCCAAAAGTTAATCAAAGCATCTATAAATCAAATAGTCTAATTGAAATTTTGTCGAGTTAAACTTTTAATTTGATTTAAACCTCTCCTTATCAATTGTAAGAATATTAATAAAATTGTAGATATTAGGTTATGTATATATATATATTCTTTTCAGAAATTAAAAAAAAATCATTTATTTAATTCTTTATACGAGTATAATTTTGGTAACATTGGATGTTGTCAAAATAATTAATAAACATATTCAACGATAACACATCAAAAAAACACCAAGTTTCATAGATCTTAGTATTTAAAATACGAGTTTATGTTGATTGTCACATATGGGACACATATAGAAGATAGAAAGTACAAGAAAAAAAGGTGAATACAAAGATGGAATTCATTTTAATTTATGGAAATCTAGAAACTCAAATGTTGTTAAGTGATTGGAAGTAGATCGAAATGAAGGCACCATCGGCCATGCTATCTGACGAAGATGATGAAAGTAAGAAACATATGCTTTCTCTAGTACTGCTAGTACAAGAGGAACCACAGGAAATGAAGAGGACTACGATACCTACGATTACTGGACCGTCAGTTCAATCCCGCTATCTATTTTCATCAAAGTAAGTAAAGTAAGAGAGCTACGAGTATTTTGATTCCCAAGTTAAGAGATATTAATAACAATTCATACATTACAAGTTAAAAACTGGTTTAGGCCGGAATCGGTTGAACGGGCCTGAAACTAGGTTGAACCGGCCCCGAACCGCAGTTCACTGAACCGGCCTAAAACTGTCGGATCTATAAATTGGCCTGTCATATGTTCAGACCAGTTAAGGTTCCTCCAAACCCCGGCCCGAAACTAAAATTTGACTAGGTCTAACTATACCACGTAATATTTGAAAATTGTGCTTTGCAACTTTTCACCTTTGGTTCTCTTTGTGAAGGGCGTCGGCTGCGTCGAGCGTGGAGGAGCAACGAAAAAAATTAACACTAATTCATTGCTTTTTTTTATTTCTAACGAATCTTCAAATGCCCTTTATGCCTTTCACATTCATCATTTTTTCCATTCGTAACGTTGGCTAGGATACATATTTTTTTATATATTACAAGTAGTAACTGAAAAAAAAAATTAAAAAAATAATATAGGTTACAAAATTCAAAGTCGCGCTAGTACAAGGATTTCCTGTTGGAATTAGTGGTATGCGAAAATCATCGCTTTATCCCAGGAGCATTCATATCAAATAATCGAGAATCAAACTAGATAACGGAAGCGTACCTTAAGTGGATTTATGGATTCGATTACCATGGAACATGATTTGATTCTTATCATCAATCTTCAAATCTCCTCCATCAATGTTGACATGAACACGTTCTTGATCACGAACTGGTCGGTTTTATGGTCTTCCTCAACTAAATCTCCTTATTTCTCAAATGAGACCGTCATTCTCAATTCCGATGGGGAGAAAAGAGAACTATCTTTGATATAGTATATTGGAGACCATAACCAAGAGGGTCTTTATATACTATTAGGGTAGGCCGCCCATTATCACCTAACCCTAATATTAATATTAGATATCCACTCAATCAGCTCATATCAAATTACGTAGCTCATGGACTCTACTTTATTTAGATCACTTAGTTGAGTTCATTAATTAAATTGAATAACTAATATAATTGTATTTAATATGTTGTTCATAATTAAATTATATATAGGAAATTAAATATTTCCTAACATTTCTTTGCTTTCTTATTTTTTCATTTTTCCATTTTCTTTTTAACTACGCGCCAGAAAATCCTGAAAAGCAAGGAAATAAAGGCTACAAACAGATAATATCACAGATTTGGCGTAGCCATACAACGAATCTGTTAGCAAGGTCATTAAAGCTAATGAAAGATATTTGGCTCATAATTCTGCCAACCAAAAGGATCAAGGCAGTACATGCACCCACATGCATGGTACTATGCATGAGCACATTGGAGGCAAGGTTATTGGAGGAGTTTGTCATTTAGTGCAGCTAATAGAAGATGGACAAGTGTCCATTAACCTAGGTTGTTCCCTTGTGTATAAAAGGCCAAATAGAAAACATAGAGATGTGTGATTGTAACATTTGATCTGCACAGCTTTTGGAAAATGAAATCCTATCATTGATCTCATAATTTTATCCATGTTTTTACTCTTGTTTTCAATATGGCATCAGAGCCATAAAGTTTTCTGATTTTTCTTTTTAATCATTACACCATGGCCGACATTCTCACTGCTACTGGTGTTGGATCTCATCCTGGGGTTCAAACCACTCATCTTCAAGGGCAGCTCATTAGCATCAAACTCATAGATGACAACTACCTTCTCTGGGAACAGCAAGTTCTTGCAGCCATACGAGGCTATGGTCTTGAAAACTACATCAATGGTGAGCTCACAGCTCCTGAAAAGATCACAACACCTCTTGACAGCTTGATTCCACAGATCAATCCTCAATATCTGAAATTGGTCAAACAGGACAAACTTATCATGTCCTGGATTCTATCATCACTCAGTGAAGGGATCCTTGTCATTACAGTTGGCCTTAGCACGACAAAGGAAGTTTGGGATTGTCTCAGATCCAGTTTTGCAAGCCACAACAGAGCTAAAGTCATGCAGCTCAAACTTCAACTGCAATCCTTGAAGAAAGGTAACACCTCCATTAAGGAGTACATCAACAAGGTAAAATCCACTTGTGACATGCTGGGATCCATAGGTGAAAGAATCAAAGAAGGAGACCAGATCTTATATCTTCTCAACGGTCTAGGATCTGAGTATAACCCAATCATTGTGTCCTTAACAACTAGACCTAACACAATGAATCTGATGAAGGTATTTGCCATGCTGCTAAGCTTTGAGAATAGGCTGGAAATTTTTGAGAAAGTCTCTGAAAATGAAAGTGGAAACTTCAGTGTGCATCTTGCTACACAAAATACCTTTGGTACAAAGAGAGGAAGAGGTGGCAGGTCAGGACCTTAATTTCAAGGCTATAGAGGCAGAGGATCTGATGGAATACCACCTAGAGGAAGAAGTGGTAGGTCAGGTGCTAGAGCTAGATGTCAAATCTGTGGTTACAACAACCACACAGCTGATAAGTGCTATTATAGATATGATTCAAACTATACAGCACCAGGACATCAAGGAAATGGAAATCAAAACAGCAGCCAAGGAGCTAATAGCCAAGGGTATAGCATGATGAACTACAATCATTCAGCACACATGGCTAGTGTTGGACAACAGAACAGTGAGGCTCCTCAAGCATCTTGGTGGTACCCTGTCAAGAGCTACAAACCACCTCACAAATGACTTCACTAACCTCAACATAGGAGGTGAATTCAATGGCTCAGACACAATCCAAATGGCAAATGGAGTAGGTATGGAAATTGCTCACCTTGACAAGTCTGTTACTGAATCTGCCCATAATCCTCCACACATATTCTGTTTGAATGAATTGTTTCATGTCCCTCAAATCACTAAAAATCTTCTCAGTGTATCACAATTTTCCAAGGATAATAGAGTGTGTTTTGAATTTCACCCCTTTGCTTGTTTTGTGAAGGATCAAGCTGATACGTGAGAAATCTTGTATTATTTTGTGATTTAATTTGCATATTTGAGTGTTTGATTTGAGTGTAATATTCAAGTTTTCTCACGTATTTTATTTTGTGAACGGACAAACATCAATATTCGGTTTATTTGTTTATTTTGCAGTATTTGTGGGTTAAATTTTATTTTTAGTCCACTATGTTGACCATTTTCCGAAAAAGGTCCATCATATAGGGTGTCATCAATAATGGTCCACTATATTGTCACTTTTAATCAAAACTCGTACAAATGCCAACATAGTGGACTAAAAGTGATTAAAACTTTTAATCACTTTTAGTCCACTATGTTGGCATTTGTACGAGTTTTGATTAAAAGTGACAATATAGTGGACCATTATTGATGACACCCTATATGATGGACCATTTTCGGATAATAGCCAACATAATGGACCATTTTTTATATTTAGCCGTATTTGTGCATATTAATGAGGTGCCAGCTAAGTGAGTTACGTGGTCGGGAGTTGACAACTGGGCGTGGCAATGTTTAGGGGATCATGAAATAATTCAAAACCATGCATGGAAGTGGCGGCTAGTTAGAATTGCTCAAAGGGACTTAACTCTTGAATTAATGGCAATTGGAAAGTTAATTTTGTGAGGATTCTTGTGAGTGGCTAAGGGATGGAGAATTTAATGGCACTAGACTCTCATTATTCTGACTTGGAGGGGGTTATTTCATTTTCATGGACTCTTAATTTTCTTGGAGTGAACTACGTGGCATGATTTGAGTGGATGGGGAAAAATAATTTAAAGTGGTGGACTTGAAATTAATTTTCTACATGCTGCTTAGGGGGATTGAAGGCCGAGAGTATCTCCCATTTTCTACATGTTGCTTGGGAGGATTGAAGGCCGAGAGTACCTGAGGAGACCAAATCTAATCGTTTGCTGCTCAATTTTAATCTGGCCGTGGATTGTTAAAGGAGTTTTGGTTTATTCATTTTATTTGTTTTTCTTTATTTTGATTGAGGACATGGATTATTATTATTGTTTTTATCATTTAGCTATGAGTAGCTAAACACTATTTCGGTTCTAGGGACGTTGAACCCTCGGTGACGATGTTTGATTAATGCAATTTTATTTTGTTTTACTCGTCGTACAAAATTGATTGTGTTATTCTAGTTTCATGTCATAATATGTGTTCTTTAATTTAGCTTGATCACCTAAGTTGAGGATTGCATGTTAATTGCTAAATTTAAATCTTCGATCCGTGTAATTGTCGTAGTTCTTATTTCGCTTGTAGCAACTAACAGTCGTGCATTGTTAGGGATAACACAACATAAGTTACATGAACCGAGCTTGTGTGTTTGTGGCTTAGATCGGTCTATTTTTCTAGATTCTAATGCAACTAGTAGATTAAATTAGGAGAGCTCATTCTGAGTTATTCGCTAGTTAGAATTAATTGAAGAGTCTATTTCGATTAAGTATAATTAAGGGAGAATTCGGGTAGCAGAGCTTATTGCTATCTAGGACCGGAAGTTTTAGAAGACGAGTGAGACTTGATAAATGCATTAATTGGACTATTTATTCGAGGGTGTAAACCGACCTAGGACCGATTCTATTCTTATATTTGCTAGATTAATTATTTATTCTCAATTTCATCGTCTTGGCACTTTAATCATTTATTTCTAGTTCTAGTTTATTTTCTTGTTTGCTAGTAGTTTAGAATTAAATCAATCCCCCCCATTTTTACTAATAATCTAATTAATATAATAAAATCACGGTTTATACCACACTCCCTGTGGGATCGACCCTTGCTCATCACTACTACTTGTTGGTAGGGGTAAGTCGAGGAAAATTTTATAAATATAAATTTGCCGCGTTGCGACGCGCGGTCAAATTTTGGCACCGTTGCCGGGGAGTGGCGCGAGATAAATAGTAATTTTATTTATGTTAGTTAGTATATTTTTATTTGTGTAAATTTTCGTTTTTCAGTTGCATTTTTCGAAAAAAAAAAAAAATCTGTTTCTCTGTTATCACCCCCGGTGATAACAGAAAATACGTCGGGTTTTTGGGTCGAATTATTTCTGAATTTTGTCACGTTTGAGCTAATAATTTTTCTTGATTTTTCAGGTAAATGAAAACAAGGTCTTCAGGGGCTGAAGACTTTGAATATTATCCAGAGATTACGAGACGAGATACCGAGCTAAGGAAGAAGGCTCGAGAAGAGAAAGAGGCGATTATCGGCGAGGGTATCCAGTTCGAAATCGAAAGCGAAGACGTAGAGGACGAAAGTGGGAGTCATCAGAGCCAAGAAGACACCCATATAATCATTGAGAACGCACTAATGGCTAACGAGGAGCGTACTTTGATGTAACTTGCTGATGTCGTACTTCCAAACCAACCTCTTTGCATAACTTTCCCGGAGATGAATAATACCACGTTCGAGTTGAAGTCCGGGCTGATACATTTGCTGCCATCATTCCATGGTCTCGCTGGTGAGGACCCACACAAACATCTGAAGGAGTTTCACACGGTGTTCTCCAGCATGAAACCCACCGAGGTGACTGAGGAGCAAGTCAAGCTACATGCTTTTCCATTTTCTCTTAAGGATGGTGCAAAGGATTGGCTCTATTACTTACCTTCGGGATCGATCACTACATGGACACAGTTGGAGAAGACCTTTCTCCAGAGGTACTTTCCGGCGATCCGAGTAGCCGCTTTACGTAAAGAAATTTGTGGGGTGCGACAGATGCAAGGGGAGACTTTGTACGAGTATTGGGAACAGTTTAAGAGGCTAGTTGCGAGTTGTCCACAGCATCAGATGGCCGACCAGCTATTGATCCAGTACTTCTATGAGGGCCTTTCAATCACGGATAGAAATATGCTAGATGCAGCTAGTGGCGGTACACTTATGGACAAAACTCCTACGGCGGCAAGGGAGTTGATTGCCAACATGGCAGCTAATTCTCAACAGTTTGGTACTCGTGGTATCTTGCAGAAGCCAACTAAAGAAGAAGGGACGGAATCGTTACAAGCACAAATCAAGGAGTTAACTTCTGTAGTTCGCCAGTTGGCTGTGGGTCAAGCATCGAGGGTCCGACCATGTGGCCTATGCGAGACGATGGATCACACTACCGATGATTGTCCATGGACAGTGAAAACTACTGAGGCTCATGCCAATACAATTGGGGCAAACAATGGTGTCGAATGCAACTACGACCCTTTTTCAAACACTTATAATCCAGGGTGGCGAGATCATCCGCATTTGAGGTGGGAAAACAATAGCGGCAACCAGTTTGGGGAGCAAGACCAAAGGCAACCCCAAAACTTTCAAAGGGGACAAGGCTTTCAAAGGTACCAAAGCACGGGGGAGCACAACACTCACCCCCCACCGAATGAATCATCTTCATATATGAGGAAGCTGATGGAGAGCATGGCGTCCAGCCTTAAGAACTTGGAGGGGCAAGTGTCCTCATTGTCGAATCATGTGAACCGATTGGAGTCGCAAGTGAACTCCAAACTATCATCCCAAGCTGAGATTAATCCGAAGAATGTCAGCGCCATCACATTGAGAAGTGAGAAGGAGCTCTCAGCCCCCGAGGGTCCTATTCCATCGAAAGAAGATGCGGATGAGAAAGAATATGGCGAGAATACTAAAGATTCTGCTGTTATTGCCCCCCTGATAACAGAACTGCTGGAGCCAAAATGAAGAAAAAGGCCATCGAAACCGAGCCGAGGTGGACTAAACCTTTGTTGTTTCTGTCGAGAATCAAGAAGCAACAGAAAGATGATGCCGGGACGAAGATCTTAGACATTTTCAAAAAGGTCGAGGTCAATATTCCCTTAATCGACGCCATAAAGCAAGTTCCAAAATATGCGAAGTTTCTGAAGGACTTGTGCACGCATAAGAGGCGATTAAAGGGGGACGAAAAGGTGATAATGGGCGAGAATGTTTCAGTCGTGTTTCAGAAGAGCTTGCCACAGAAAAGGAGTGATCCAGGTATGTTTTTCATTCCTTGCATAATTGGGAATTTAAAAATAGAACGGGCTATGTTAGATTTGGGTGCTTCGATAAATGTCATGCCATGTTCTATCTTTAATTCTCTTAAATTGGGTCCTTTGAAACAAACGGGGGTCGTTATCCAACTCGGCGATCGTAGTACCACTTATCCCGACGGTGTTGTTGAGGATGTGCTTGTGAAAGTTAATGATCTTGTGTTTCCAGCTGATTTTTATGTGTTGAACATGGATGATAAGTCCTCAAACTCCACCCCAATTTTATTGGGAAGACCATTTTTGAACACAGTCCAAACGATGATTGATGTTCGACAGGGCACTCTTACGATGGAGTTTGATGGACATATCATCAAGTTCAATATTTTTGATACTATGAAATATCCTAATGATTGTGATGACTCCGTCTATATGCTTGATGTTATTGACCCTTTAGCACAGGAGTACATGGAGACTTATGGTCGAGATGATGAATTAGAAGTGGCGATCGCATCAAGTATTGGGTGCGACAAGCTGTTATCGACCCCCCTGATAGCAGAAGTGGATGAGGGCGATTTTCGCAATCGAGCCAAATAATTGAGGGATATCGACATGGATTTGCATGAAAGAGGACCTGTTACTCCTAGGTATGATATTAATTCTAAATTATCAGAATCTCACCCGAAAAATTTTCCATCTATTGTGCAGGCTCCGAAGCTCGAATTAAAATCTTTGCCGACACATGATAAGAGGATCCTGAAGAAGCATGATGATGCAAGGTTTGTGCCTCCTTTGAGGCCACCTTTGAATCCGCCATGGATAGCTTGAAAAAAGGAGAAGTAATAAGTCGAGCCAACGACAATAAAAAAAGGCGCTAGTTGGGAGGCAACCCAATATTTGTTTTCTTTTTTTTCTATTAGTGTTAGTATTTTGATTAGTTCAATATTATCTCTACGGCTGAATTTTTGTTTCAGGATAGCAGCGACACGGACTTGAGGTGATGGAGAAAAGTAAATTTGAGCTAAACGTTGAAGAGAGTGAAGAACATGACAAAATGGAGCAAAACCGTACTGCTACCACCTCCCCCGATAACTGTTTGAGTAGATTTTCTATTGCTATTGCCCCCGCCGATAACAGCCTACCCGAAGATCCGGTTTGAGCATCCGACTTGCGCCGACGAGTCAAGGAGGGACAGAGGACTCATAGCAGCAGCGAGCGAAGAGGACCACCCGTCAATGATATGGTGATTTCGATTCCCTTATTGTGCTTTATAGTAGAGATTAAGTTTGGGAAGGTTTTGTTGATGGGTATGTCTAGGTTCTATTTTCAATTTGTCTTGGTCTGTTTTGCTTGCTAGTTGTTGTTGATTTAGTTAGGGTCATCTTAGGTTGCTTTTGCTTCTTTAGTATTGAAAAAAAAAAGAAAAAAAATAATATTAATTGAGTTTTTGGTGTGTAGTATGTGGAATTTCGCAATGACGAATTGAGAGTCTACTGGAATTATTTGCTAGTTATGATGACTTGGATTGATTATTTCTGGTTAAATTCTTGAAGTGTTGTCATTGGAGGGACAAAGGCATGATGATTGACATTTATGTGATTTATTTGTAGTAAGTTGGTATTGAATTGTTTATATTCTTGAAATGTGCTGGTGACTATTCTGCTTGATGTTGAATGTGTGAAGTAACTTGACGTGGAAAGTTGGGAGTTGAATGTCTCGAAAAAAAAGAGGAAAAAAAAAAGAAAAAAAAAGTAATTTTTTTTTTAAAAAAAGAGATGGTGTGAATAATGAATGTGGAGGAGAAAAATAATGGTCTTGGAGAAGAAAAAAAAAAAAGATCGTGGGCTGCAACAGCTGCCAGTCTGTGGGCTTCAGTGCATCACTCTAGCACGAATAGCTAAAAACCATGGACTGTGACGGAGCTGCCGTTCCAAAAAAAAATGGAAAAAAAAATTAATAAAAATGAGACGTTTTATTTCTGGTTGAAAGCGAATGGGAACCAAACCGGTTGGCAAAGAAAAGGGTATCATTAGTTGCATGATTGGTATACTCGGTGAAGAGATTGATGAGCTGCTGTGATTCACTGAATTGATATTTGATTGTTTGCGTTCTAAAGGTGATTTCATTTCGAGTCCAGAATTATTAATTTGGGAAGTTGTAACTATGCATTATGTGAGATGTGTGAGGACCTGAGCGAAAATTCCACGTACTTGTTTGTTTTGTCCGTTCTCTGTGCTTTAGTTCTATGTTTCTTGGGGACAAGCAACGTTTTAGTTTGGGGAGATTTGATACGTGAGAAATCTTGTATTATTTTGTGATTTAATTTGCATATTTGAGTATTTGATTTGAGTGTAATATTCGAGTTTTCTCACGTATTTTATTTTGTGAACGGACAAACACCAATATTCGGTTAATTTATTTATTTTGCAGTATTTGTGCATATTAATGAGGTGCCAGCTAAGTGAGTTACGTGGTCGGGAGTTGACAACTGGGCGTGGCAATGTTTAGGGGATCATGAAATAATTTCAAAACCATGCATGGAAGTGGCGGCTAGTTAGAATTGCTCAAAGGGGCTTAACTCTTGAATTAATGGCAATTGGAAAGTTAATTTTGTGAGGATTCTTGTGAGTGGCTAAAGGATGGAGAATTTAATGGCACTGGACTCTCATTATTCTGACTTGGAGAGGGGTTATTTCATTTTCATGGACTCTTAATTTCCTTGGAGTGAACTACGTGGCATGATTTGAGTGGATGGGGAAAAATAATTTAATTTCATGCGTGGACATGGTATAAGGAGTGGTGGACTTGAAAATAATTAATTTTCTACATGCTGCTTAGGGGGATTGAAGGCCGAGAGTATCTCCTATTTTGTACATGTTGCTTGGGGGGATTGAAGGCCGAGAGTACCAGAGGAGACCAAATCTAATCGTTTGCTGCTCAATTTTAATCTGGCCGTGGATTGTTAAAGGAGTTTTGGTTTATTCATTTTATTTGTTTTTCTTTATTTTGATTGAGGACATGGATTATTATTATTATTGTTTTTATCATTTAGCTATGAGTAGCTAAACACTATTTCAGTTCTAGGGACGTTGAACCCTCGGTGACGATGTTTGATTAATGTAATTTTATTTTGTTTTACTCGTCGTACAAAATTGATTGTGTTATTTTAGTTTCATGTCATAGTATGTGTTCTTTAATTTAGCTTGATCACCTAAGTTGAGGATTGCATGTTAATTGCTAGATTTAAATCTTCGATCCGTGTAATTGTCGTAGTTCTTATTTCGCTTGTAGCAACTAACAGTCGTGCATTGTTAGGGATAACACAACATAAGTTCCATGAACCGAGCTTGTGTGTTTGTGGCTTAGATCGGTCTATTTTTCTAGATTCTAATGCAACTAGTGGATTAAATTAGGAGAGCTTATTCCGAGTTATTCGCTAGTTAGAATTAATTGAAGAGTCTATTTCGATTAAGTATAATTAAGGGAGAATTCGGGTAGCAGAGCTTATTGCTATCTAGGACCGGTAGTTTTAGAAGACGAGTGAGACTTGATAAATGCATTAATTGGACTAGTTATTCGAGGGTGTAAACCGACCTAGGACCGATTCCATTCTCATATTTGCTAGATTAATTATTTATTCTCAATTTCATCGTCTTTGCACTTTAATCATTTATTTCTAGTTCTAGTTTATTTTCTTGTTTGCTAGTAGTTTAGAATTAAATCAATTCCCCCTCCATTTTTACTAATAATCTAATTAAAATAATAAAATCACGGTTTATACCACACTCCCTGTGGGATCGATCCTTGCTCATCACTACTACTTGTTGGTAGGGGTAAGTCGAGGAAAATTTTATAAATATAAATTTGCCGCGTTGCGACGCGCGGTCACAAGCTACCAAGGAAGTACTGTTAGAAGGGATCCTTATAAATGGTTTATACATGTTCCAACTGACCAAAAGCAAGAACCCAGTTAGTCACCTTTCTAGCTTTCAATCAAGTGTCAATAGTGTTGTTCTCAATAAAACTGACTTAGATATGTGGCACTCAAGATTGGGTCATTGTTGTGTACAAATTATTCTTTTTACCGAGTACCGAATCGGAAGATTCGTTCCCCGGGTCGATCTCACAAGGAAGGCGGTTTAGAATTTAATTCTGATATCGATAACACTTAAAAGCAAAGAAAATCCTAAACATACTAATCAAAAAAGGATGGATGAATTATCAGCTAAGAAAGAAATAACAATGCAAAAATGTAAATCTACCTAAGAATATGGATGAAACGAAGATGAAGAAGCTAGAGAATAGGGGATAATTAATTCAAGTTTTAGCAAAGTCGGGCATTCAATTGTTCAGTTCAAGATTGATACTCTTGCTTATACATCTAGAGGTTCGCTCCCAATAACTTTTCGTAACAAAAGATTGAACATAGACGTACAAGTTCGAGCATACAATACAAGTCAATTATCTAAATCCCAACAACTTTTCGTAACAAGGGATGGGTCATCGACAAGCACGTATTCCAATCTAAAACACATAGATTATTCAGCTACGAACTCATCTACCTCATGCGAGCCTAGTTCTACGACTTATCCCCTTTCAGTTCTAAAGTCGCTAATTAAATTAGAAGAGAATTAATCAACTAATCATATCGAATCAACAAAACCCTAACTCGACGAATCAATATTCAATTATTTCTAATTGCAAGATCGAAGTGTCACTCTTCGATTATATCAATCAATCAAACAAGATTCTATCAATTTGAAATCAATCATACTCACATAAGCATGAACAAATCGAAGCCCGACAATTACACATTAAACAAAAACAATCATCCCCTATCCCTAGCAATCGAATTTAGCTACGAATATCAAATTCAACAATCATGATCAATCCTCTCAAATAATCATTATTCATGAATTAAACAAGAGAAAAGAATTCTTACAATCAATCCAAGTTCCAGTCGAATTCGAAATTGAAGCTAAACTCTAACTGGGAAGAAGAAGAGAAAAAATGGAAAATAATGGTGAAAAGAAAGGTGAAAGATGAAGAAGAAGAAGAGGAGAAAGGAGAAGAAAATAGTTCGTGAAGTTTTTCTCGGACCTAGGGTTTTCACCCGGTCGAGAGTTCTCCTTTTCTGAAGTCCTCGAATAGTATTTATATTAACTAGTGTCACGGCGTAAAAAAGAAATATGTTGCGAGCGTGAGGAACTCGAGTGCCGCGGCGTGTGGAGGCTTCGCGGCGCGAGGCGGTGCTATGCGATGTTCTCTGTTGGTCTTGTGTGCGTGGCGCGGCGCGAGGAAGTGATATTGCCGCGGCGTGAGGTGTTGCCGCGGCGCGGAGCTGGGACTTCGGGCCCTCTGTTGGGAACGTGGCTGTAATAGCCACGGCGCGAGAACTGCTTCTGTCGCGCCGCGGAGGTGCATCGCGCCGCGGTGACTGCTGCTGTCGCGCCGCGGCACCTGGCAGCTCGCCCTTCTTCGCGTCTCGGGCTCGTTTACGCTCGTTTGGACTCGAAATTCGATTCCGTTTTTTCCTACGCGTAGCTAACGAATCCCTCTATCTAATGATGTAAACTTCCCCAAAACATTCCCAAAAACCTGTTCTCCCGATGCTCCCGACCTACACACCAAAAACGAAAACACAAATGGAAGACTACCGGAAAAAAAAAACATAAAAATTACCGGGGCACTCAAGACAACACAAAACACACAATAAACGACAAAATGAACCTAAAACCAACTAAATGACTCAAAATTGAGGAAAAAGAATGAGAAAATAATAACAAAAATGGGACAAAAATGGGACAAACAACTCCCCCACACTAAGACATTTGTTCGTCCCGAACAAAAAGAAAAGAAAATAAGACACGAGCATGGACATGGTTTCAAATAAGAAGAGCCTCAAAATTCCTAACTCAATCAAGTCGAATTCCAACGACCGTACGACCATATGCCTCAAATATCAACTTGGACTCAAAATGACAAACTCTCAAACACATAGATTATCATATATGCCTCACTCATTTTCTTACATGAATATATGATAGGTACGCTCAAAATTGGTCAATATTCAAGTTTCAACATATGCTTGCTAATCGTTTATTTTACTCGAAGACAATCAAAGCTCAAAACATGCGAATCAATAGGATTTCACGGGTTGTAATGCGGGTTTAAGGAAGGATATATATGCCAGAAAAGTAGCTCAAATAAACAACAAAATTCTTGAGAAAATAAATTACTCGAGTTCTCCGCTACCAATCTGGAATAACAATATAACACTTTCACCATCCACCAAATAACTCCACAAACAACACCTCACTGCTCTAATCAAATTGCAACATCACTTGACCCAGTTTTTTCATTTTTTTTTATAAATATCTATTTGTATTTGGAGAGTAACTTTTTCCGAACAAGATCGAATCAAAAGGACAATATTCTGTAAGTGTGAACATTGGAGGTCATCCAAGTGTCTTACAGTAGTTTCCAAATGCTCATTACCCGTCAACATGAATCGACTAGTAAGACGAGCAGAATCCATTCGACTCGTCCTGTGAGCTCTCATTTTTTTTTCTTTTTTTTATTTATTATTTTTTTTAACTGGTCAAGCAAATAACAACGCAACTCAATATCCACCATATTCAAAAATGCCACCAATCCCCCAATCATCACACAAATCCGTCAATAGGTTGACAAGAAAAGGTTTTAAGCTCAAAGGGCTACTAGTGGAATAAGTTTTAGGACAAAGGAACAAGGCAGAAAGAGAGCTAATCAACAAACTACCTCAATCACTTTCGCAATTTTAAACTCTAATCAATTCCTTTCAAACAAACTCAAGGCAAGTTCTAATCATTCAAGAATACTACCAAAATCTCACAAGAAAAGAATAAGGCTCAAAACCTCACAAGGTAAACAAATGTCACTCAAAGCAATCAAGCATATATCGAGGCAATGACCACACGTCCATCATCACAATTTCCCAATTTCATCAAACATTCATCAACGATTCATATAATCGACCAATACCATGCTCAACAAAACAAAATCCTAAAGCTAGGCCGGTCCACCACATAAGCATGCAAAATCCAACTAGACTCCCTCACACTTAAAATGAGGCAATGACCTCATTGCTTAAACATAAACCAAGAAGTCAAATAAAAGGACCTAGCAATTTTATAAAATGAACCAATACTAGCAAACACCACAAGAACACAAGACTCAAAAGAAAACACAGAAGAAGAAAACTAACTCAAAAAGATAAAGGAAAAAGGATGTGCAAACCGAAATGCCTAAAGGAGAATCCACGTGCAAGACACTCGCCTACGCTCAGCTCAGAACCTCGATACTTCTTCTGCCCGAGCGCTCAAATAGCACCTGTTGAGAAAAACACAAAAAAACTCCAAACTCCCATTATTAAAATATAAAACTAAAAGAGCAAAATGAAAATATCTAGAAAGCAGTAAATATCACTTCGGTTGCCTCCCAAGAAGCGATTGTTTAACGTTATTAGCTTGACGAAACTTGAGGGGAACTCAACCGGGATCTAGGAAAAAGTGACGGTCGTGCCATGCCTTCGTGTTTTCCAAAAGTGGTAGCATGGGAAGCTTGGCGAGAAGGCTGGCAAGTGGATTCGGGTGGCAATGTTCTGGATGAAGTGGGTTCGAGCACGAGCAATCCCTAGTAATCGACATAGAGCTTTTCCCACACGAGCTTTGTCATCAACCTCCGGAATAATAAACTCATCTGTGGAGCAAGTCGAATTGAACCCTCCCAACTTTGTAACACAGTGTAAGGGCCTCGAAGACGGGTGCTCTAACTCGGAGGTGGGAGGTTGGACTTGAGAATCAAGCCCATGGATATCCTCCTCTGAAATATCGTCAATGTCTCGCTGGGAGTCATCGTCATCTTCTTCATCCTCACATATTTGCTTCATCGTGCGAGCTTGAGTATCAAGCATGAGGTGGGGTTCGTCGACTTGTGCCTCTATAGAGTCGAGACGTGCAGTGAGGCTCTCCATTTGTGTGCTCAGTCGAGCACATCCGAGCTCAATCTCTCCTTCTCGATTTGCTCGGGCCATCATCCAATCTAGGATGAGATCGAGTTTGGCATTGTAGCCCGAAGAGTCATCCCCTAGCTCATTAAAGTGCAAGGGTGCCGGATGGGGGTCCACAAACTTGGGCTCATTGGCCTGGGACTCGATAGAGTCGATGCGCCTTGCTAGATTCTCCACTTGCTCGCTCAAACGGGCACATTTAAGCTCCATCTCCTCCTCTCGTTTTGCTCGGGCCATCAATCGATCTAGGATGAGATCGAGTTTGGCATTGTAGGCGGCCTCTTCTTCTCGAGCTGATTTGGACTCTATGAAATCAAGAATCTGGTCGAGCTTCTCGTTAAACTTATGGGACTCATAATGTTGCTCGACCAGGAAGGGGTCTCAGCAATGCTCGGAAGAGTACGGATATGACTGGTTGTGGTACCCGGTGTGATAGCTCGGCTCGTAACCCCAAGATTGGGTGTGTGAATTAAGGAACACACTGTTATAGCTCATGATACATGCACACCAAAACAGAAAAACCACGCGAAGCCACGAAAAAAAAAAAGAAAACAAAGGAAAGAAAAACAAATAGACTAAAAGAAAACAAAGAAGCACAAAAGGAAGAACAAAATCACGAAAAACACAAAATAAAGAAAAACACAGAAAATAAAATCAATACCGAAACCAAATATCCTACTTGCCTTCCCCGGCAACGATGCCAAATTTGTTGTGTACAAATTATTCTTTTTACCGAGTACCGAATTGAAAGATTCGTTCCCCGGGTCGATCTCACAAGGAAGGCGGTTCGGAATTTAGTTCTGATATCGATAACACTTAAAAGCAAAGAAAATCCTAAACATACTAATCAAATAAGGATGGATGAATTATCAGCTAAGAAAGAAATAACAATGCAAAAATGTAAATCTACCTAAGAATATGGATAAAACGAAGATGAAGAAGCTAGAGAATCGGGGATAATTAATTCAAGTTTTAGCAAAGTCGGGCATTCAATTGTTCAGTTTAAGATTGATACTCTTGCTTATACATCTAGAGGTTCGCTCCCAATAACTTTTCGTAACAAGGGATTGAACATAGACGTGCAAGTTCGAGCATACAATACAAGTCAATTATCCCAATCCCAACAACTTTTCGTAACAAGGGATGGGTCATCTACAAGCACGTATTCTAATCTAAAACATATAGATTATTCTGCTACGAACTCATCTACCTCATGCGAGCCTAGTTCTACGACTTCTCCCCTTTCAGTTCTAAAGTCGCTAATTGATATGGGATATCATACCCATTAGGCTGAACCGGTCTATTCACCGGTCGAGGAGGTCGTATTATGGGGAAGTCAAAGAAATCGAGCAGTTAACCAGTCGACCAAGTAAAGCTGTCGACCAAACTATCCTTCGACCAGATACATGATCGGGCAACTTATTCGACCTCAACAGGTCGACTACTTCGAGGAGTTAACACCACGTTGATCGGCCTAGTCACAGGCGCGTGAGAGAGCCTCTAACGGAATTCTAGGGGAATATTTACCCCATGTGCAGGGGGACACGTGTCGAGAAGGTAGTGGTGGATAGCGATAACCACTTCTGACAGCCTACCCCATGTGCAGGAGGACACGCGTCCAAAGAGGATTGGTGCAGGCGATAGTGGCAACGGCTACCTCTGACACACGCGTTTGGTGTGTACGGACGGGCAGTTAGGGCAGACAGCTCATTAAATCCGGGCAGCCCTAGGTCAGGTATCTCACCCCTATATAAAGGGGGTGAGCCTTTCTTCTTCAACACGATCATTCTACTACTTACTCTTGAGAATTGATTGAACATACACTGACTTAAGCTTCGGAGGCTCTTCACCGGAAAACCCCTCCGGTGTGAGAGTTCTTTGTAGGTGCACGACGCTCAACCGGTGAGAAGGAAGGCGATTATTCAAGTTCCAGCCGGTGGAGAAGTTTTGTGTTACCATTTGGCGTCGTCTGTGTGACTGCCGTTTGAAAAGGTGTGCTTGAAGCTCAGCTATGGCGGACGAAATTCCCAAAAACTTACAGTCAACGTTCGATGATGCTTGGATGACGACCAGGCCGTTGGGACTAGGCCCTCCTCCGGGTTTTTCTGGCCCATCGCAGACGCCGATCACTCCCACTCCTGTGCTCCAAGGTGTGGGAGCGACAACGGCAAATCCCGGAGGAGACGCCGGCTCCAATCGTGCCCGGGAAGCTCGCGCGGCGGATGCGGCGGCGATGCCACCACCACCACCACAAAGCTCAACGGTGGCGCAACCGGGAGGAGCGGGAGTGCAACTGGGAGCGACGATGGCGCAACCGGGAGGGACAGGGGTGCAACCAGGAAGAGCGGCGGCCCAAAGAGGAGCACCGCCGCGAGCAGCGGTTCAAGTCCCCGACCAGCAGGTGATAATGACCAGGCAGGAGATGCAACAAATGGTGGCGGAGGCAGCTGCTCAGGCGGTTCAGCAAGTCACAAACAGTCTCTCTCGGGCTACAGCAATGCCGAACACTGTTGCAGGGTCACGCCAAAATGCGGAGGAGGATGAATCCAGCTATGGTGGAGGCGGGCCCACACATGACCGGGAGATGGAGAGGATGGCGGAACAACTGCGCCAATTGCAGACTAAGGTGGATGGTCGAGCGGAGAGACGCGCTCGAGGACACCCATTCTCGGCGGACATACTAGCAGCACCCTTGCCAAATAATTACAAGGATACCAACATGGTGTTCGATGGGACTTCTGATCCCTCGAGACACGTGAGGACATTTGAGAATATGGATGTGTTGCACGGATATACTGATCCCGTTAGTTGCAGGGCCTTTTTATCGACCCTTAGGGGAGGGGCGCTTGACTGGTTCCAACAGCTCCCCCCAGGCGAAGTTGACAAATCAATATTCGAGTGCGGTGGCTCAGGAGAAAACGTATTTGACACTGATGGCGATGAGACAAGGCGAGAAGGAGTCACTGCGTAAATATGTTGCTCGATACAATCAGGCTTGTTTGGAGATTCCATCGGCAGTCGATGAGGTCAAGGCGGGAGGATTGATTAAGAGTTTGCGGGCAGGACCGTGTCGGACTTCTCTGGCTAAGACTCCTGCTCATACGTATGATGAGGTGTTGAGGAGGTGTAGGAAATATATTAATCTCGAGGAGACCGAGGCGAAGTTTGCCAAACTAGAGGAGTTGGGTCGAGGGGAGTCGAGGAAGGAGAAAGCAGTTTCGCCTAAAAGGAAAGCCTCACCCAGGAGAGAGGGGCGAGCTAAGCAGGATCGAGGACGAGAGGACAGGTGGAAGGACCGGCCTATCTCTGGAGGGAAGAGATTCCATGATTACACCCCGTTGAACGCGAAGGTAGCTGAAGTTTTGATGGCCATGGAGAAAGGGATAGATGGGAAAGATGTGACATGGCCAAGGTCGAAGTTCGAAGGGCCAACCCAACCGAAGTCGAGAAGATATTGCCGCTTCCACAAATACTATGGCCACACTACTTAGGATTTTCGGCATCTCAAGGATGAGATCGAGCGCCTTATTCGAGCAGGGCATCTCAAAGAGTTTGTCTATCAGGATAAGGGGAGGAGGAAGGAGAAGAGAAGGTGTCGGGAGGACTCGGTAGAGAGGAGCGAGGAAGATGATGATGAGGATGCACGAGGTGGTCGGGATGGTCGAAAAAGAGATGAGGGGAAGAGGAGGCGAGGAAGTAGGGAGCGGGAAAGAGAAGGAGATGGAGGCCAAGTGAAGAGAGGCACGATATATATGATTTCAAGAGGACCGACTGACCGGGACTCGAATAATGCGAGGAGAGGCCATGTTCGAGCAATGAAAAGGAAGAGGGAAGAGGTGAGTATCACGGCCCGAGTACCAGAAATCAGTTTTCGAGCAGAGGATGCAGCAGGGGTGGTGGTGCCTCACAATGATGCCTTGGTAATTACGGCTGAAGTTGCAGGTTTTGACGTAAAAAGGGTGTTCATAGACACAGGGAGTTCGATCGATGTCATGTTTTATGATTTCTTTGTGAAAATTAATCGGGAGTTGAATGTGGAGCTGAAGCCGGTGGCCACGGCCTTGTATGGTTTTAACGGCGGGGAGGTCATGCCAATGGGAGAAGTGACTCTATCTGTAGCACTGAGAAAGGGAGCAACTTGGAAGGCTCGAATGGTGAGATTTGTGGTCGTAGGAGCTGAGTCATCCTACAACATAATAATGGGGAGAACGAGCCTAAACGCGTTCCAGGCGATCGTATCCACGTACCACATGACGATCAAATATCCGATGGGGAAAACGTTGGAGAAATCGCTGGGGATCAACTTACCTCGAGAAGTTGCTACCATACCACTGTGAGCAACAATAAGAAACTAGCGAGGAGGCAGATGCATCCTAAGGGGGAGGAAGTTAATCGACCGGGAGGGTCGAGGTCGAAGGAGAAAAGACATAAACCAGAGAAGGGGAAGGAGAATGCCGAAATGCAGCCGGGTGGCGAAGTGGAGGAGATACAGATGGTCGAGGGTTGCGAAGAAAGGAAGTTCCAGATCGGGAGGGAATTGGAGGAGCCGGTGAAATCGAGGCTAATTAAGGTGATAAGAGTTTTTGCAGATGTGTTCGCATACTCGACGGAAGAGTTGACCGGCATCAAGGCCGAGGTTATTGAGCACCGGTTGAACATCGACCTCACGGTAAGACCGGTGAAGCAAAAAAGGAGACACCACGGGGCAGAGATGGATAGAGTAATCGAGGTGGAGGTAGAAAAACTCTTGGTGGCAGGTCACGTAAAGGAGATCCAGTTCCCAGAGTGGCTATCGAACACGGTTATAGTCTCAAAGTCAGAGGGGAAATGGCGGATGTGCATAGATTTTCGAGATTTGAACAAGGCATGCCCGAAGGATTTGTATCCGCTTCCCAGTATCGACCAGCTGGTCGACTCCACAGCCGGGTGTGAGCTACTTAGTTTGATGGACGCATCCCAGGGTTATCATCAGATCCCACTGGCTCGAGAGGATTGGAAAAGGGTCAGCTTTGTAACAATCCGGGGAACATATTGCTATGTGGTGATGCCATTCGGTCTAAAGAATGCAGGGGCGACATATCAGAGGTTGGTGGATAAAATTTTTAAGGATTAGCTGGGAAGGAACATGGAGGTATATGTAGATGATATGCTGGTAAAGAGCAAAGAGAAAATCGACCATGTAAGCGACTTGAAAGAAACATTCATGACCCTCCGGAGGTATGGGATGAAGCTGAACCCCGCTAAGTGCTCATTCGGGGTCAAATCTGGAAAATTTTTGGGCTACATGGTCACGAAGAGGGGGATCAAGGTCAACCCGGAGAAGGTGAGGGCGGTGATCGAGATGCAGCCCCCCACGAAGGTGAAGGAGGTGCAGATCCTAACTGGTCGAATAGCAGGCCTGAGTCGCTTTATTTCTAAGGTAGCTGAGAAAAGCGGGCCCCTATTTAAGACACTCAGGAAAAGCTCGAAATTCCAGTGGACAGAAGAAGCCCAGAAAGCATTCGAGGAGTTGAAGAGGGTGCTGGTCGACCTCCCACTATTGGCAAAACCGGTGCAAGGGGAGGACTTGGTGTTATATGTATCCATCGGTGAGATGGCAGTAAGCTCGGTGTTATTACGAGAGGAAGGGACAGCCCAATTTCCGATCTATTACGTGAGTAAGGTGATGCAGGGGGCGGAGAGGAGGTATTCGGAGATTGAAAAAGGGGCCTTGGCGGTGGTGGTCACTGTAAGGAAGCTGAGACCATACTTCTTGGGACATAGGGTGAATATCCGGACGAATATGCCATTGGGAGAAACACTGGGTCGACCCTCCGTGTCGGGGCGGTTAGTCAAATGGGCGGTCGAGCTGAGTGAATACACAATTATCTACGAGCCAAGGAGGGCGATTAAGGCTCAAGCACTGGCTGACTTTAAGTGGCGGAGCTCGAGCAATACAGGTGCATTCGGATTCACAATTGGTGGTGGGTCAATTCCAGGAAGGGTTTGAGGTCCGGGAGGAAAGGATGATGAAGTATGTGGAGGAGATAAAGAAACTGCAGGGAGAGTTTGATTCTTTCGAATTAATCCAGATACCTCGAGGAGAAAATGGTCGAGCGGATCTGTTAGCTAAAGTGGCACAAAGTCTGGCGGACTGCAAGAGCAGAAGTGTGACCTTGCTGCACATGGAGAAGAGTGTGGTCGAGAAGGAGGTGGTCGAGATAGAAGAAGTCGAGGATTGGAGGGCACTGATAATAAAAGAATTGAACGAAGGAGCCGTTAAAGTGATAAGGAGATTTTTTGAGCATGGAGGGATTCTCTACAAGAGGTCGCACGCGGGCCCCCACTTGCGATGTGTAACTAGAGAAGAAGGGCGATATGTGTTGAAGGAGATTCACGAGGGCTGTTGCAGCGACCACAGCAAGGCAGGTTCCCTGGTAGAAAAGGCTCTAAGAGCAGGATATTTCCGGCCAACGATGAGAGAAGATGCAAAAGAGATGGTGCGGAAATGTTTGCAATGCCAGAAACACGGCCCACTCATTCACCAACCGGCCGAAGCTATGACAGCGATGAGTTCTCCCATCCCGTTCGCCCAATGGGAGATCGACCTGGTTGGGCCCATGCCCCAAAGAACCGGGCAGAGGAAGTTCTTGATTGTCGCGGTCGATTACTTCACGAAGTGGGTGGAGGCTGAACCCCTGGCAAAGATCACGGAGGAGAAAGTGATAAATTTTCTATACGATAACATATGTTGCAGGTTCGGAGTTCCTAAAGTGTTGGTGTCGGACAACGGGACCCAGTTCAATGGCAAGCGGATCCAGGCATGGTGCGAGGACATGAAAATTGATCAACACTTCGCTTCAGTCGCACATCCGCAGGCCAACGGGCAGGTCGAAGTGACCAACAGAATTATATTGAACGGTCTGAAAACAAGGTTGGAGAAGGCATCAGGATCATGGGTGGATGAACTTACTTCGGTGCTATGGGCATACAGAACAACTCCCCGATCGACCACAGGGGAGACACCGTTCAGTATGGTATACGGCATGGAAGCTTTGTTGCCAATAGAGGTCGAGGTTCAATCCCAAAGATCGAGTGCATATGATCGAGAACAGAATGAACATCTGATGATGGCAGCGCTCGACACAATCGAAGAGCTTCGAGAGAAGGCAACAATCAGAGTCGAGGCGTACAAACAAAGGATGCGAGCAGCGCATGATAGAAAAGTGAAAACACGAAGATTCCAGGTGGGTGACTTGGTGTGGAAGAGAGTCGATGTGCTGAAGCACGTCGGGAAACTAGAGCCAAACTGGGAAGGACCATACCTGGTCGAAAAGGTCCATGCTGTAGGGGCATAGTCTTTAAAGGATGTTGAAGGAAGATCTCTAGCCAGGTCATGGAATGTGGCTAACTTAAAGAAATATTATGCTTAAAATTTTTTCCTTTTTGCTCATTACCACCAATGTAATGAAATGCTTTCCTCGATGATGAATGAAATGGCGTATTGAAGTTTCTACAATTTACTATTTACCGAATTAATTTTATATAGTCGGAATCCCTGGATTAACCTTGATGACAGGTTGTATGTGGAAAATCCATCACGATTAAGGCCATGAGGCTGGATGGTCGTATGTGACGACCACCTCTTTGAGGGTGGGCATGCGTTTCAAAAAAACAATCCATCATGATTAAGGCCATGAGGCTGGATGGTCGTATGTAATGACCACCCCTTTGAGGGTGGGCATGCGTTTCAAAGGAAAAATCCATCATGATTAAGGCCATGAGTCTGGATGGTCGTATGTAACGACCACCCCTTTGAGGGTGGGCATGCGTTTCAAAGGAAAAATTCATCATGATTAAGGCCATGAGGCTGGGTGGTCGTATGTAACGACCACCCCTTTGAGGGTGGGCATGCGTTTCAGAGGAAAAATCCATCATGATTAAGGCCATGAGGCTGGATGGTCGTATGTAACGACCACCCCTTTGAGGGTGGGCATGCGTTTCAAAGGAAAAATCCATCATGATTAAGGCCATGAGGCTGGATGGTCGTATTAACGACCACCCCTTTGAGGGTGGGCATGCGTTTCAAAGGAAAAATCCATCATGATTAAGGCCATGAGGCTGGATGGTCGTATGTAACGACCACCTCCAGGGGTGGGCATATGTGTATGTGTATGGTGCGACTAAATTATTCAAGTAATCGTGAAGCAAACGCACAAACATCACTTAAATAACGACGAATGGACTGGCTAATGAAAGCGTATTATGCTTATATCAAAGTTTATATTAATTATACTCCGAAGTCCGCTTTGGTATTCCCATCGAGAAGTTATGACAAAGGTAACAAATCGAAGTATCAAAAACATTATTGAAGATCAAGACAAGTCAAAAACAAAATACCACTATTCCACGAGTATTGCATAGTTCATTAGAATACATAATCCAAATTCACAACGGACAAAATGGAAAATACAAAGCTACATCTAAGGAGGAGGAGCGGCGGTCGAGTCGGCATTACTCTGATGGGCGTTGGGATCGAGCGGATGGCCAGTTCCGGAGGTCGAGTCACAAGCTTCGTTAAGTGGACGTTGACGTATAGACTCGGTCACCACGGCCAGCATCGAGGCAGGAGGAGTGAGGCCATCGGGCAGAGCATAAGTCTTCTTTAGAATGTCTGATCGAGCCAAAGTCCTTTCGAGCAGTCCTGACCACCACTCATGCTCGAGAGGTAAGCTAGGATCACCCTGGAAACTGGAAGAAACCTTGGGCAAGGCCTCCTAAATAACCATGGGGTCGAGCTGCTCGAAATCGTCCTCGGCGTCTGCTCGCCAGCCTTCTGTAGGGCGAACTGAAAGCAGTCCACCCCAAAGTCCTGCACCTCCTTAAAAAATGGGGGGGACCGCATATAATCGGCCACCACTTGTTCGCGGAATTCCCGGAGGAAAAGCTGGCCAGTGGTTGTGCCCCACATCATTTGACGAGCCCGAAGAGCTGCAGCATCAGCGTAGCGCTTACATTGATTGACGTGGGCAGCCCTCTCTTTGGCTAAGGTAGCCTCCAGTTCTGCTCGAGCAACCTCCGCTTGCACTCGAGCGGCCTCCGCTTGTGCCAGAGCGACCTCCGCCTGCGCTCGAGCAGCCTCGGCTTGCGCTCGAGCCACTCGTTCCTTCTCGAGCGCAACCTCCTTCTCCTTTAGCGCGGCCTCTTTCTCGGCCACCGCAACCTCTTTCACCGCGAGGGAAGCCTCATGATCAGCAAGAGCCTTATTCTTTAAGGCGAGCTCTTCATCAAGGGACTTAACCTTGACTTCAAACTCGGCCTTCTGCCCAGCTTGTGCCTCGCGGAGTTTGGCATTATGCTGCAAGAGGGTGGAGTTCTTATCTTGCAGGAAGCGGAGGGTGCTCTCAAGGCTTTTTATAGACTTCCCGGAGCTGTCTCGAGCCTCTCGCGCCGTAGGTAAAAATTGGACCAGACCCTGTAATCGACGAAAAGAGCACAACTTAATGCCTGCATAACAGGTGGAGTGAAAAGAAAATCGCAGGCAAACGTGAGGAAAGTAATACCTGGGCAAGCCACTGAACAAATTGATCTCCGAATTCGGGCAGTGTGGGGCCAAGCTTTTTACGATCTTCCTCGAGGAGAACACCCTCGAGGCGGTCGGACACCTCATTCACGGAGGCCAACATCAAGGACGTCGGCTTCGAAGCAAGGGGGTCGGGAGGAAGATAACTATCGCGCCTACGTTTCCAGACGACCGCACCCTGCTCGGTGCGAGGTCGTTTACCCAGCACCGTCTCGCGCTCTGTATCAGCTTGACTACCGGACTCGACCAGTGCCTTGGTCGAGCCAGCGGAAGGAGTCTTGAGAGGCTGCTTGTCGAGAGAGGACTTCTCCATGGCCTTGTCTTTGGATGACGGGTTAGGCTCGGGAGTTTTGTTTGTGGACTTGGGGAGATTGGTGTCTCGGGGATTGGAAGCTCGAGAATCAAATTTCTGACGGCGGTCATCATGTTTCTGATGGCGGTCATCATGTTTCTGGTGGCGGTCGTCGGGCTTTTGATGGCGCTCATCAGGCTTTTGATGTCGACCATCGGACTTTTGGCGGTGGTCGGCAGTCTGCGATAGACGAGCATCGATCTTGGAAGTGGTCGAGGCCTTTGGCGGGACAACCGAGGAAGAAATAGATTGAGGGGTTTTGCCAGGAGGAGGTGAAGGAGTTTGACGCGACGGCTGGTGTTGAAGCTGCTGCTGTGGTTGGCGTTGTTGCGATTGTTACAAATGTTAGGGCTGCGGCTGTGGTTGTTGTTGGGTTTCCTTGGGCGGTTGCGGAGGAGACGGTGGAGTCTGCCGTGGGGGCGACCGTTGTTGCGGGTCTGGTCGAGATCCACCAGAGCTGGCCGACCCATCGGCCTTGTCGCTGGTCGATCAAGCGGCAGTCCCCGATTTCTTCTTTAAGGGGGTTTTCCTCGGGAGAATGTTGAAACTAGGAGCCTCTACACAAATACGATAATGAAATCAAGATAAATATCAGCTTTACTTCGACAGAAACAAGAACGTATATACAAACAGTCGAGCAAATGGATTAATAATTATCTGGATCATTTTCAATACGAACAAGGTCGAGAATCTCCTCGGTGGGGGGAGATAGAGTTTTGTGGGTAAAAAGACCACAAAAATGGAGGAGGTTCTCGTCTTGGAGAAGTGCATCGGACGCGACGGACTTGGAATTCCAAGTGTGAATCCGCTGGTCGAAAAGAGGGTTCGTAGGAGGGGCCGAGGCTGCCTCTCGCGAGACTTCCTTGACCCAGGGAACAGAAGGCCAAGGGAAAGGGACATCAGGTCAAACAAAGATAAATCTATCAACCCATTTGGGAAGATTGGTGGGGATGTCATTTATAAAGTGAGCACCGTTGCGGCTTTTTAGGTAGAGGCCTCGACCCTGCTTGGAAGGGCCATAGCAATAATGGAAGAAGTCTAGGTCAAATCAACCTAGACGGATGCGGCAGAGAATGATAAAGGTAGTTATGAAGCGGATGGCATTAGGAGGGAGTTGATGCAGAGGAAGGGAGAACCACTCGCAAATGCGGAGTATTTCGGGGCTTAGAGGAAAATGCAGACCAAGTTTGAAACGGATTTCGAAGAAAGTGTAACATTCCTGTGGAGGATGGTCGAATTTATCAGAGGGAGAGGATCTGAAGAACGCCCAACCAAGAGGTTGGCCGATTTTGTCAGGGTTGAACCAAGGGTGAGAAAGAGAAGTAGAAGAAGAGCGCTTGGAAAGTTTTTTGGTCGAGGATCGTTTGGGCGGAGAATTCGAAGAGGGAGGAGCAGTGGGCTACGGAGAAATAACCTCGTCCTCCTATGGCTCGTCTAACGCGCCAAGGGGAGGTCGACGATGGCGGAGAGGAACGTTATCCATGGTATCCCCGGAGTTTGAAGAAGCGACGCGGGCCGTAAAAACACGAGTAGGGACTGTCTCGCCGGGGCGAAGGATAGAGAGAGGGACAGCTTCGAGCGCAGAAGGTAGTATTTCAACTGAATCAGAGGAGGTCTCAGAGTCTGAAAAGAAAATCAAAACAAATACAAAGAGAACAATATCAAAAAGAAGTCGCCGCAAGGAAGAAATAGGGGAGAAGAAAGATTAGGGTTTTAGGGGAGAGCAATCCAAAACCAGAAGAAGAATTCGGGAGGTATAGGGACGGAAATTTAAAAAATTTTCAAAGGAGAAGCAAAATCCTCAACATTCAATAGACAAACAAGAGTATTCCAAGCACAAATTCAACACAAGACAAGCCAATTTGAAACAATTCAGCAGGCAGATCAAGAGCACCCAATATTTAAAATCCAAGAATACACAAAATAGAACTACAAAGAATACAAATTCAAGTGTGAAGAGACTTACTTTTAACCGTGGGTCGATAATTGATGGAAGTTCGAAAGAGCGCAGGAGAAACCGTCGAGAAAATAAGGGTTTTTTGCAGAGAGAATTCTGGGTACAGAGTAATTCGGAAATTGAGAGGGTGGAAAAAGTTGGAAAATACGCTAAGTATGGAATTTATACTTTGGAAGATTGAAGGGTGGAAAGATAAGGGCTGTCGGATTAAAGTTAGATCCAGCGATGGGAAGTATTAATTTGCACGGAGCTCAAAACGGACGCGTTAGGCGAGGAGGTGCAATAATTAAAGCGCCTGACACATATGACAGACGTGACGCGTGGCAGAAAACGGGCGCGAGAGAAAGGACTTAAAGCAGATAACTTTATTTCTAGTGATTAATGGGAAATTATTTGAAAAAATGAGCGGGAAGCTTACCAGTCGGTCGATATCTAACGACGAGCCATCCAGAAGGACAATAACTACTAATTCACTCTTAGATCGAGTCATTTAGACTCGACCAGAGTGGGGGGGACTAGATGATATGGGATATCATACCCATTAGGCTGAACTGGTCTATTGACCGGTCGAGGAGGTCGTATTATGGGGAAGTCAAGGAAATCGAGCAGTTAACCAGTCGACCAAGTAAAGCTGTCGACCAAACTATCCTTCGACCAGATTCATGATCGGGCAACTTATTCGACCTCAACAGGTCGACTCCTTCGAGGACTTAACACCACGTTGATCGGCCTAGTCACAGGCGCGTAAGAGAGCCTCTAACGGAATTCTAGGGGAATATTTACCCCATGTGCAGGGGGACACGTGTCGAGAAGGCAGTGGTGGATAGCGATAACCACTTCTGACAGCCTACCCCATGTGCAGGAGGACACGCGTCCAAAGAGGATTGGTGCAGGCGATAGTGGCGACGGCTACCTCTGACACACGCATTTGGTGTGTACGGACGGGTAATTAGGGCAGACAGCTCATCAAATCCGGGCAGCCCTAGGTCAGGTATCTCACCCCTATATAAAGGGGGTGAGCCTTTCTTCTTCAACACGATCATTCTACTACTTACTCTTGAGAATTGATTGAACATACACTGACTTAAGCTTCGGAGGCTCTTCACCGGAAAACCCCTCCGGTGTGAGAGTTCTTTGTAGGTGCACGCGTTCAACCGGTGAGAAGGAAGGCGATTATTCAAGTTCCAGTCGGTCGAGAAGTTTTGTGTTACCACTAATTAAATTAGAAAGGAATTAATCAACTAATCATATCGAATCAACAAAACCCTAACTCGATGAATCAATATTCAATTATTTCTAATTCCAAGATCGAAGTGTCACTCTTCGATTATATCAATCAATCAAACAAGATTCTATCAATTCGAAATCAATCATACTCACATAAGCATGAACAAATCGAAGCCCGAAAATTACACATTAAACAAAAACAATCATCCCCTATTCCTAGCAATCGAATTTAGCTACGAATATAAAATTCAACAATCATGATCGATCCTCTCAAATAATCATTATTCATGAATTAAACAAGAGAAAAGAATTCTTACAATCAATCCAAGTTCCAGTCGAATTCGAAATTAAAGCTAAACTCTAACTGGGAAGAAGAAGAGAAAAAATGGAAAATAATGGTGAAAAGAAAGGTGAAAGATGAAGAAGAAGAAGAGGAGAAAGGAGAAGAAAAGAGTTCGTGAAGTTTTTCTCGGACCTAGGGTTTTCACCCGGTCGAGAGTTCTCCTTTTCTGACGTCCCCGACTAGTATTTATATTAACTAGTGTCACGGTGTAAAAAAGAAATATGTTGCGAGCGTGAGGAACTCGAGTGCCGCGGCGTGTGGAGGCTTCGCGGCGCGAGGCGGTGCTATGCGATGTTCTCTGTTGGTCTTGTGTGCGTGGCGCGGCGCGAGGAAGTGATATTGCCGCGGCGTGAGGTGTTGTCGCGGCGCGGAGCTGGGACTTCGGGCCCTCTGTTGGGAACGTGGCTGTAGCGCGGCACGAGAACTGCTTCTGTCGCGCCGCGGTGACTGCTGCTGTCGCGCCGCGGTGAGTGTCGCGCCGCGGTGAGTGTCGCTCCGCGGTGAGTGTCGCGCTGCGGCGCCTGGCAGCTCGCCCTTCTTCGCGTCTCGGGCTCGTTTACGCTCGTTTGGACTCGGAATTCGATTTCGTTTTTTCCTACGCGTAGCTAACGAATCCCTCTATCTAATGATGTAAACTTCCCCAAAAAATTCCCAGAAACCTGTTCTCCCGATGCTCCCGACCTACACACCAAAAACGAAAACACAAACGGAAGACTACCGGAAAAAAAACATAAAAATTACCGGGGCACTCAAGACAACACAAAACACACAATAAACGAAAAAAATGAACCTAAAACCAACTTAATGACTCAAAATTGAGGAAAAAGAATGAGAAAATAATAACAAAAATGCAACAAAAATGGGACAAACAGTCATCCTTCCTTTGATGTTATCAAAAGAGCACTTACATATTGTAATGTTCCTTTTCATGGAAATGAATTTACTGGTGTTTGTGTTGATTGTATGAAGTCCAAAATGCATAAGCTTCCTTTCAGTTCAGTCATTAATCATTCATATGAACCACTTGATCTTATTTACAGTGATCTTTGAGGCCCTTCTCCTGTTGATTCTCATAATGGTTTTAAATATTATGTTAGTTTTATGGATCATGCTACCAGGTTCACTTGGATATATTTTCTCAAACACAAATACCAAACCAAAACAGCCTTTACCCTTTTTAAACACCTAGTTGAAAACCAGCTCAACAAAAAGATAAAGGCGTTGCAAACAGATGGAGGAAGAGAATTCATAGCCATGATTGATTTTCTTAACCATGCAGGCATTAAATACAAGATTTTTCGTCCCTATACACCTGATCAAAATGGATTAGCAGAAAGAAAGCACAAAAATATAGTGGGAGTGGGATTATCTGTCATTTCTCAATCTAACATCCCCTTGATTTATTGGGATGAGGCATTCACTACTGCAGTTCACCTTATCAACCTCACCCCAAAGAAACTTTTACATTACAAAACACCTTTTGAGTTGCTCCTTGGCACCAAACCAGACTACTCACATTTAAAAAAATTTGGGTGCTTATTCTTTCCAAATCTCAGGCCATACACCAAAAACAAACTTGAACCAAGAAGCCAACCCTCAACCTTTTTAGGATACAGTCCTAAACACAAAGGCTATAGAATTCTCCTCCCAAACAACAAAATCATCACCACTAGAGATGTCATTTTTTATGAAACCAAATTCCCCTTTGCACCCACAGATTCTGTCAAAACCACCAAACACCATACCAGCAGAAGTGCTCCGGTTCCCATCACACCACTTGTTTCTATTTCACACAATGACAATCTTGTTCCACCTGAACCCCCCACCGATACACCCCCACCAACATCACCAACACCAACACCAACCCATCACACTCATCAAACACCTGTTACATCCTCATCTTCACAAAGTTCACACAGTTCATCACAGACCATACCTATTGGGCAGATAATTATAGACTTGCCAGTTGAGCATATTTCATCACCTAACTCTAATGGTTCTTCTAGTTCTGTTCCAAGTGTTGCATGAACTCATCCTATGACAACTAGGTTGAAGGAAGGAATCAAAAAACCAAAGTTCAGGGCCTACACCACAGAAATTGTCCATGATCTGAAAGAGCCTACAACTTCAGAGGAGGCTTTGCTAATTCCTGAATGGAAAAGAGCAATGGAGGCTGAATACTCAGCATTAATCAAAAACAAAACATGGATTCTCACCCCAGTGCTATATGATAGGTCAGTCATTGGAAACAAATGGGTTTTTAAGGTCAAAAGGAACTCAGATGGATCTCTGGCCAAGTGTAAAGCAAGGTTAGTTGCTAAAGGGTATAACTAATGCCCTGGATTAGATTACACTGAGACTTTTAGTCTAGTTATTAAACCGGCTACCATAAGAATTGTTTTGTCTTTGGCTGTTACACAAGGCTTTTTTTTTTTTTCCAAACGATAGAAAAATACTCCATAAACAAAAAAGTCCAAGGGGAGACCCCTATTACACCAATCGCAGAAATCAGAGAGACCCATACCAAGTATGGACTAAAAACACATAACAGGAAGAGAAAGGCTACAATTAAGTAGAACCCTCCCTCAACACAACACAGCCCAAACAAGACAAACAAGAAACAAGCCCAACACACTACGAAAAACAAAGAGAACACTGAAAGAAAAAACCAAGAAACAAACAAATGCAACCTCCACGCACACACCATCAAAAAATAAAAAAAAAACACTCCCAGGGCTGAAGAAAGGCACCACTGCCTCAAAGCCTACTACCTTACCCACAGCCCCAGCACACACAGCTAGACCTTGCTGAATTCCTCCCACTCCATCATAGCGTATTGCAGCACTAGCTTTTCCGGCAGCCACACATGTTCAAAGACCCATAAATTACGGGACTTCCACAGCCACCACAGAATATAGGTGGTCAATTGGATTCTCCTCTCAGCACAATCACTCTTTGGCAATGAGCTAATCCACCACCACCATGACTTGAAATCCCCACTGCTGTTATGATCATAAGACCAAGAAACTGGAGCCATCTTCCATATTTTTTGAGCTCTACTGCACTTGAATAGTATATGCTCTGTAGTTTCATCTTCCTCTCCACACCCTTGGCATCTTACCTCTACTTGAACTCCCCTCTTAACCACATTGCAGTTTACTGGAAGAGTTCCAGTGAAACACCTCCAAATGAAGTGTTTAAGCTTCCCTTTAACTCTCATATTCCAGCACCTCCCTCTAGCTTTCATGTTCATTTCCACAGCCCTACTACATTCTGGCTTTGCAATGTTATGACTCTTCTCAAGAATCAATTGAGCATATGAAGAAGCCACAGTGAATCTGCCTTTGGTATCAAATTTCCAGATGATTCTATCAGCCAAGTCGGGATTTAAGGTTTTAATTTTCAGAATATTGTTGCACTCTTCCTCCTCAAACAGCTGCTTCAACCTATCCACATTCCACCTCCTTCCATCAGCAGTTAACAAGTCTTTTACCCTCATACTACCACCATCTATCCCTGTCTTCAGCTTAACTTCCCCATTACACAACCAGTTAGAATCCAGAAGTTTAGTATCAGCCCCATCTCTAATTTCCACCTTCACACCCAATTTCAGCTGAGGCAAAACATTCAACCAACAACTCCACAGCCAGGATGCATTTGGTTTTTTCACACAGTCTAATAGTTCTGACTTAGGAAAATACCTGTGCTTCAAAACTCTACTTACCAGAAGGTTTGGCATTGTCAAAATTCTCCAGAGCTGCTTCAGCATTAAAGCCTGATTGAAGAGTTTAACATCTTGAAACCCCAGTCCACCCAGCTCTTTAGGCAAGGTAATATCTCTCCAAGCTTTCCAATGCAGCCCTTTCATCTGATCTTCACCTTTACTCCACCAAAAGTCAGCACATAATTGAGCAATCTTTTTGCAGATGCACTGAGGAAGTTGAAAGCATGTCATGACAAATACAGGAAGGGCATTAAGGACTGCCTTGATCAAAACTTCTTTCCCAGTTGTAGACAGAAATTTATTTTTCCAACTTTTGATCCTGCTTTGCACAGCCTCAACCACAAAAGAGAATGTTTCTATTTTAGATCTACCAATACCCAGAGGAAGCCCTAGATACCTGGTAGATCTTTGAATTTTGATACCCCTCAGAATCTCACAAATGTTCTCCTGAACACCCACTGCAGTGTTTTTGCTGAAAAACAAGGAGGATTTCTGCAAATTGACCAGCTGGCCAGTAAAAGCCTTATACTTATCTAACACAGAAAGAATCTCATTAGCATGAGCCACATTGGCCTTACAGAATAACAAAGTATCATCTGCAAAAAGTAAGTGAGTAAGGACATGACTCCCTTTAGCCACTTTAATACCATTGAATCTACCCTTCCCCACAGAATTATGAATGGAAGCAGATAACACCTCAGAAACAATCAAAAAAATATAAGGAGACAAGGGGTCACCTTGTCTGAAACCCCTCGAAGGCTTCACTAACCCACAAACCCTCCCATTAATATTGAAAGAGAAAACAGGGGAAGAAATGCACACTAAAACCCACTTCACAAATCTAGGATGAAAACCCATCTTGATCATGATATCCCTCACACACCCCCATTCAACTCTATCATAAGCTTTTTCCATATCGAGCTTAACAGCCATATAAGAATGAGGACCAGACCTATGCCTATTCAAAAAATGAAAAACCTCATGAGCAATGACCACATTGTCCATAAGTTGTCTCTGAGGCACAAAAGCAGCTTGCAGCTCACAAATACAAGACTCAAGACACCCTTTAATTCTAGAAGAGAGAATTTTGGAAATCACCTTATACACTACATTACACAAACTAATAGGCCGAAAATTCTTCAGAGATAAAGGTTTCAAACATTTAGGAATCAGAGTAATCATAGTGTGATTCCAAGATTTCAGGATCATGTTAGACTCAAAAAAGCTAAAAATGGCAGCACAAAGATCATCTTTACAAATAGACCAGAAGGATTGAAAGAAAAGAGGTGTCATACCGTCCTCTCCCGGAGCTTTGTTTGGATTGAGGCTGAACAGAGCTTGCTTAATGCATTCTTCATCCACAGGGGCTACTAGATCATTATTAATAGACAAGGAAATCGACTGAGGAATTCCTTGCAACAGCTCCTCTCCCCCACTAGACCCATCAGACATGAACAGTTTATCATAGAAATCACAAACCATATCTTCAATCTCCTTCTCAGTTTCAGCCACCACACCCCCTTCCCCAATCAATCGATTGATAGCATTTGTTTTTCTTCTTTGGAGGGTATATGCGTGAAAGAACTTCGTGTTCTTATCCCCTGCTTTAAGCCAAGACACCCTGGCTTTTTGTTGCCAATGAATTTCTTCAGCACAGTAAGCATTCTCCAGCTCTTTTTTGATTTTATTCCACTCCTCCCAATTTTGCACTCCTTCCACACCTCTCATCCCTTCCAGCTTCTTAGATAACATAGCTATCTCAGCAGCTCTATTCTGCTTGTGTTGCCTATCCCACTGTCTCAAAGCCAATCTAGTTGACTTAATTTTATTTTTCACTTGAAACATAGGAGTACCATCACCCTTCTCAGCCCACACCTTTCCAATCACACCTGCTATCCCATCCATAGAAACCCATCTTTTATCAAACATAAATCTTCTCTGATGGTTATGCTTGGCAGCCTTATTCTCTATTAGCATCATCATATGATCTGAGGCTGTTCTCAACAGATTAGTAACAATAGTATGATCAAACCTTATCAGCCAATCCATTGAAACAAAAGTTCTGTCCAGCTGTTCTTCCACAAAACCCTCAAGATCTCTGTTATTGCCCCAAGAAAATGGGTAACCATTCAGCCTGACCTCCTGCATCCCCATAGTAGCCACAAAGTCTCTGAAGCCCACCATACTACTTTCTGATCTCTCCCTACCTCCTCTCTTATCTTCTCTTGACAAAATGTCATTCCAATCTCCTGAAATCATCCATGTTGGCTCCCACTTCCCTCTAGCCTCCTCCAACCACCTCCATTGATTCTGTCTGGTAGTTCTATCAGTACTAATGTACACAAAAATAATCCACACCCATTCACTGGCACCCTCCTCTTTGAATTCAACCTCTGTACAGAACTCAGAGCATATCATTTGTTTGATCTCCACTCTACTCTCCCAAAGAAGAAGCATACCTCCACTTATACCAACAGGATCAACATAAACCCATCTATCTTCAAACCCCAACTTCCGGCAAACAGACTTGGCAAACCCTTTTGATTTTTTGGTTTCAGATAAAAAAATAAAAGCTGGGTGGTGGAGTCTTATAGACTCCTTCAATTGGGGAACTGTACAGGGTCCACCCAACCCTCTACAGTTCCACACCTGAGCTAACATTGGTCACCTTGGGGCCATTCCAGGCTGGCTACCCCCACCTTAGCTCCTTCTCTTTTGCTCTTCTTACCAGAGTTTCCCCCCTCTAACTTCTCCATCTTCTTCTCACCCAAGGCCTCTGAGCTCGGTCTACCTCTCTTTCTTTTGATAGGATCATGCTTAATCCCCTCCATCCCAGACTTCTGACCAGAAACAATACTCCTCTCACATCTCCTCCAAGTTCTGTTATTTCTAAGACCTGGGAGATTTTCAGAAACTGCATTTCCAGGACTGGTACTGTTAGTCTCCATATCTGCACCTAGAATTTGCAAAGGCATAACACCCTCATCTGCCACTGTGGCTACATTGTCAAAATTTACTTGAGGCTCCCCCACTTGGCTCCCCTTTATCTCCACCAGCTCTCTACCATTCATATTATCTTCAATCAGTTCTTCTTCAATCATCTTGACACCAGCATTTGAATTTTGTCTCCCCTCTTCATCCTCACCCTTATCTTCCACAATCTTCTGCAAACTTTTTCCCCCACACTCCTTGCCTGTATTCCCAGAATATTTAGATTGAGGGCTCTGAAAACCCTGCTGAGAATCATGAGAGTTACTAGAATCATCACAACTCTGGCTTGTCCTTGAGCTATGCCAAAAATCAGCCGCCTTCAGCCAATCCCCATATTGGCCTTCTTGCAGTTTATGAGACTTCACATCCTCCATCTTCTTCAAACAACTCCTCTCCAAATGTCCAATTTCCCCGCAATAGTGACAGAAATTCACCAGCTTTTCATACTTAAAGGAAACCATAACCCTTTGGTCCCCCAATCGAATAGCAGCACATCGAGGTATTGGCTTTCTCAGATTGAGAGAGACAAAGAGCCTAAGAAACCGACCTCCCACCCCACCATTTTTCACCACCACAACGTTGCGAACATCAAGAAATGTTTGCCCAATTTTTAATCCAACCTCCGAACATAGCCAATTCAAGGGCACATTATACACTTGAACCCAAATTTTAAGCTCGTCAAAGCAACTATGAGTGCTTGCCATCCCTGTTACCCATTGATGCAAAACGAGGTACTGATTTTCGAAGACCCAGTTCGTACCCGCTGCCACTCTTCTCATATCTCCCGTATTACCAAAGATGAATTGGAAGAAGTTAGGGCTTAATTCCCGAACTTCCAGTGGCTGTTGGACACGCCAAATTAAAGACATGGTACGTTTGATCCCATTCAGATAAGCTCTCCTATCCCCCACAATTTTACCAAATAAGCTTCTTGCACATTCCTCCGCACTAGATGTAATATCCTCCTTACCAAGCTCAATGTCCTTATTTTCTGATTCCGATAGAGAAAATTTCCGTAACTGTCTCTCCATTTCTTCCTCCGCATCTCCAGATCTAGTAGCCCCTGACGAGGATGACGCCATAATCCGCTCTGCCCTGCTGAAATCCTCCCAAAACTCTCGAAAAACACAAAAACCTAACTCACGCACTCACACAGAAAAGAAAAAAGGAAAAGGAAGAAGAACAAAGCTCAAGAATCTCCCCCCCTAAGACGGAATCCCTCACTCCCCAAGAGAGAATCGACCACCTCCCCAAGAGAGAATTTTTTTCCTAAATTTTGACTTTTACACAAGGCTGGACCATTAAACAGCTTGATATAGATAATGCTTTCCTTAATGGGGACATTGATGCAGACATTTACATGGAGCAGCCTAGTGGCTTTGAAGTGCATGGTCCAACTCCCTTAGTTTGCAGAACTTAACAAATCCTTGTATGGATTAAAGCAGGCTTCTCGTGCTTGGACAAGTAAATTCTCCAATGTCCTCCTCAGTATGGGGTTCTCCACATCAAAGTCTGACTTTTCCCTGTACATGAGGCATGGTCCCAATTCTACATTGCTCCTTATGGTTTATGTGGATGACATTATTCTAACAGGTTCCAATGGCAAGGAGATTCATGATTTCATCACTTCACTGCATTCCCATTTTTCTCGTAAAGATCTTGGCTCCCTCAGTTACTTTCTTGGCATACAAGCTTCTTATACATCTCAGGGCTTATTTCTCACTCAAGGGAAATATATTATTGATTTAATTGACAAAGCAGGGATGAAGGGGGAAAAGGGTGTTGTCTCACCTATGATTTCATCCCCAGCTTTATCAAAATTCACAGGCCAACCAATGGAGGATCCTAGAATTTACAGACAAATTGTAGGTGCACTACAACATGTGACACTCACAAGGCCAGATATTAGTTTCTCAGTGAATAAAGTTTGTAAATTTATGCAAAATCCACTTGATACTCACTGGAAAGCATTCAAGAGGATCATCAGGTATTTGAGTGGAACTATCAATCAAGGGCTGCAAATCACCAAATGCAATAAATTCAAGTTGACAGCATATATAGATGCAGATTGGGCCTCAGATGTGGATGATAGGAGATCAACTTCAGGAGTATGTGTTTTCCTTGGTCATAATCTCATTTCTTGGAAAGCTAAAAAGCAACCTACAGTTTCTAGATCATCCACAAAAGTCGAGTATAGAAGTTTAGCCTTGGGAATCTGTGAGATAATATGGATTAAGTCTCTTTTGCATGAGCTGAGAATGAAAAATGAAGAACCTACTGTCATGTGGGTTGATAACCAGGGTGCAGTATCATTGGCAGAAAATCCTATCAATCATGCAAGAACTAAACACTTTGAACTTGACTTGCATTCCATCAGAGACAAAGTTAAAGAAGGAGCTGTTGTTGTAAGACATGTCCCAGCACTTGAGCAGGTAGCAGATATCATGACCAAACCTCTTAATGGACAATTCTATGTGAAGCTTAGAAATAAGCTAGGAGTAATTTCTAAGACATCCATAGAATTGAGGAAGCATGTTAGCAAGGTCATTAAAGCTAATGAAAGATATTTGACTCATAATTCTGCCAACCAAAAGGATCAAGGCAGTACATGCACCCGCATGCATGGTACTATGCATGAGCACACTGGAGGCAAGGTTGTTGGAGGAGTTTGTCATTTAGTGTAGCTAATAGAAGATGGACAAGTGTCCATTAACCTAGGTTGTTCCCTTGTGTATAAAAGGCAAATAGAAAACAGAGAGATGTGTGATTGTAACATTTGATCTGCGCAGCTTTTGGAAAATGAAATCCTATCATTGATCTCATAATTTTATTCATGTTTTTACTCTTGTTTTCAATATGGCATTAGAGCCATAAAGTTTTCTGATTTTTCTCTTCAATCATTACACCATAGCCGACATTCTCACTGCTACTGGTGTTGGATCTCATCCTGGGGTTCAAACCACTCATCTTCAAGGGCAACCGATGTTTTAAGAACCGATGTGCCTGATGACAATTCAGATCGGTTTTTTAACAACCGATGTCACACCCGATGTGAAAAGTATTTTTTGCATCAGTTGTGAAAAAACCGATGTAAACACTCGATGTGAAAAGTGTTTTTTCTACTAGTGAAGGCAGTAAGTTCTTTTTTCATAGCATCCTGCCATAGAGGATCTTTGGCAGCCTGATTATAAGTTTTGGGCTCATTATGCATAGTAATGGATGCTGTGAAACATGAGTGTGTGTCAGATAATTAAGATGTTGACAGAAATGAAGATATAGAATGTTTGATATGTTTTCCAGGTGTTCTGAAAGATGTGTTACAAGAGGAAGAAGTATTTGGGAGAGAATGTTTGTAAATGTTCAAGTAAGATGGAGGTTTTGAAGTTCTGGTAGATCTTCTCCTTGGAGGATTTGGTGACTGAGATGTATTTGAGTAAATGGTTGTGATAGGAGGAACTGCAGGTGAAGGAAGAGGTGTAGAAGTAGGAGGTCATGTGGGAGATGAAGTATGAATAACAGGAGGTAAGGTATTTGGTATAGTTTTGTTATGTGTAGTATCTGTAAAGGGGATAGGTATTGGATCTGTGTAGTCATAAGGAGGTGCAAAAGGGAATAGGTTTTCTGTTTGAAAGTTAGATTGAAAAAGAAACACATTTTCATAAAAATGCACATTCCTGGAAATAAACGTTTTCTTAGTATCAAGATTGTAAAGTTTGTAACCTTTACAACCCATGGGATAACCAAGAAGGATGCATTTAGATGCTCTTGAATCAAATTTGGATCTGTGAGATATAAGTGTTGATGCATATGAAAGACACCCAATAACTCTGAGATGATCATAACTAGGAGCTTTATTGTATAAAGTTTCAAAAGGGGATTTGTTTTGTAAAACAGGAGAGGGAATCCTATTAATAATATGAGCAGCTACTAATATGCAGTCTACCCAAAAAATGAGAGGCAAATGAGCATGAAAAAGAATGGCCCTAGCAACCTGTAATAAGTGTTGATGTTTTCTTATTGCCCTGCCATTTTGTTGAGGAGTCTCAACACAAGAAGTTTGATGTAGGATCCCATTGTTTGTATAAAAATCTTTAAGCATAAATTCAGTGCCATTATCAGACCTTAGAACCTTTATATTTTTGTTAAAATGAGTGACAACCATATTGTAAAAATGATGAAGACTCTGTTTGGTGTCTGAAATGCCAAGTATCATAATGAACAACAGCAGATAAAATAGTCTCAGAATTTACAGGTAAGTGAGAGTTTACATGTAAATCAGCAGTGTTATTGAAAAAACAAAAATCAGATAATGAAAAATGGTAGAGGCCATCTCTCAGATCAGCAGAACCAATCTGTTTCTGAGTTAAGATGTCCTATATAAAACAATGGTTTGACAGGAACTTAACCATGTATTTGGTTGAGGAAACCAATTTGGACACAGAAATGAGATTGAATTGAAAACTAGGGACATAAAGAGCATCATGGAGTGTGATGTGGTCATTTAATTTAATATCTCCTCTAAAACATGCTTCAGTGTGAAGACCATTAGGCAAATTGATTTTAACATTGATAGATTGAGGAGTTTTTTGAAAAAATGACAGATCACAAACCATGTGGTCTGTTGCCCCAGTGTCCAAGATCCAAGTAGACTTATTAATATTTCTAGAGACCAAACATGATATAGTGTTCAGAGTACCTGATGCTTCTGAGATAGCAGTAGCTACAACATGAGTAGAAAAAGCAATAGATGGCTTGTTCAGTTCCTGTTGTTTCTTGTAGGCTATAAACTCATGAAACAAGTCATTAGTAATGTTGGTATTGACAGTATTAGATGCAATAATGTTAGGTGCAGTAGGTTCAGCTTGGGTGAAATAGGCAGAGTGTTGGGCTTGAGGTCTAGGTCCCTTAGGGCCTATCCAATTTGAAGGGTAACCAATGATTTGAAAACACTTATCAACTGTATGGCCATTGTATCCACAGTGGGTACATTTGAGTTTCTTTTTGTCTTTGTTGAAAGGTGGTTTCTGAAATTTGGATTGGGAAACAGAGGTTTTAGCAGCCATGGCAACAGGATCAAGGAATTGAGGTGTGTTATGAAGTGATCTCTGTGTTTATTCTTGTAGGAGTAGGGAATATACTTTGGATAATGGTGGCAAAGGTGTGGATAAAAGGAAATGACTCCGAAGAGATGAATAGGAATCATGTAAGCCAACCAAAAACTTCATCACACAATCATTATGCTGAGAGATAGACATGGCTTCAAAGATGTTATATGTGCAGGATGTAAAGGCACCACAATTATATTTGAAAATCGGTCTATAAGTAGTATACTCATCCCACAGAGACTTAAAAGTATTATAGTATTGAGTGACCGAATTGAGCCTTGAGTAATGTTGCTGAGGGACTTTTCAAGATGAAAAACCCTAGGGCCACTACTTAAGACATATCAAGTTTGCAATTCTACCCATACATCCTTTGCAGTAGTAAAAAAATAACAACGATTGTCTGATATCCTTACAGATAGAGTTGAGAATCCAAGATAAAACCAGATTATTGGCACGCAACCAAGACATGTAGAGGATAGGGTTACCAGACATTGGCGGTGGATTGATTGAGACATCAACGAATCCGATCTTGTTTTTAGCGCTGAGCGCCATAAGAACAGTACGGGACCACGAGACGTAGTTATCCCCGTTGAATGCCTCTGCAATGATCAAGGCTCCCGGATTGTTGCTCGCGTGTAGAAAGAAGGGAGACGTCGGGTCATCAGATGGATTTACAGCAGTCGCCATCACAAAACTCAAATAGAAGGATGATTTTCACAGCAAAATCAAGTAAATCGAACAGATCGAAGAACTGATCGATCAAAATCGAACAGATCTAGAACAAAAGTTAGGGTTTCAAAGAAATAGAAATAGAGATCGAATCAGAGATTCGAACTAGTAAAAGAACAGATGCAGCGAAATAAATCGGAAAACAGAAATAAAAAACGGCGAGGATCAGCCGGCGACTGATACCATAATGAACTTGCAAATCCAACCATAGATGCGCAGTTTGGAAGAAAAAAAAAAAAAAGAGAGAGAGACGATCTTATTTGTGGAGAATGAAAAAGTGATATTCAATACAACAATAACTCTATTTGTACTTAGGGTTAATACTAGAACTAAAAATGGTAAAATGACTATATTGACCTTTATACAAAATAGGTCAAATACAAACAATAACTAAATACACATATATTATTAAGTTCCAATAGAAAATTCAAATAATAATAGATTTCAACATAGTTTCAAAGGTAATTCCATTCATAGATAATCCAATGGTTATTTTTTTAAAAAAAAAAATCAATAGAAATAAATTGCAACAAAAATATTCAGTTAGATTTTGAAGATTCCAGTAATGGTTTTTTCCAACTATTAAAATTATCAGTAGAAAAATAATTTCAATGAAAATTGCATTGTCCTATATAAATTCCCAACAATAAATTTATTGGAATTGCCAACGATAATCTAAGATGATATGGGATATCGTACCTGAAAGAATGAACTCGCGGGCAACTAGGTCGGGCTAGTAGCCTGGTCGAGCCTGTTCACAGCAGGATCGATGGTGGTCGAACATAATCAATTCAGGAAAAAGAGCCTTCGATTTGAAAGACAACGTAAGGGTCAAGGGCAGCACGCCGAGCTAGGGCCCTCGGATGACTGGCCTCCTGATAGAACCTCGACCTGTAGGCATGACTAGACGTGTGATTGACCTGAAGGAACAACACTTGGTCCAGGACATTCAACATTCTACCTCAGCAGACCTCGAGCGGGTCACACTATTAAGTGGTCGAATACGAATGATTAAGGGGAAAGAAGAAATCTTAGGGAATTAAACCCCCACATGAGTAAAATCACGTGGCACTACCTGATTGGTCCACGCTTCATAATCATTTCTGACACACTGTGCAGCGTGGGTTGTATGCTCGGGCAGTCTGCTCGCCACATCTGGGTAGCCTTCCAGAAGCAGGTACCTCACCCTTATGAATAGGGGTGAGATGTGTGATTTCATTCATTACTTCATTATACTCTATATTACATCAATGCATCTTCTACACATACTCATTTAAGCATCGGAGACAATTCACCAGAAAATCCCTCTGGTGTGAAATTTTTGCAGGTTCAAAGGCATTCAACCGGCAGAAAACTCGCAAGCATGTTGGTTTCAGCCGATCGAGAGTCTTTACATACCATAAGAGTTTATGCTTTTTTTCTTTTTTTAATAATAAATGTCTTTTTTTTTTCCAAAACGATAGATAATATTATAAATAAAAATGCACAAATGTGCGAATACACAGCAGCCAACGGCTGAATACACAGCAGCCAACAGCTGAAAAAGTGGGAGGACAGGTCTGAAGACCGCCTAGAATCCCGGCTAGCAAACACTAGAATAAAACTCACTAAACTAACCAACGAGACCAACTAAAACAACTAAACCAACAAAACATCTAAAAGGACCGCAACACGATAATACCCGAGTGTAATATATTACTTCATGAATTTCTTAAACATTGACCATGAATTTCTTAAATAAATGTCTTTTACTTCATGAAAATAATTAAACTTGACCATGAATTTCTTAAACATTGATGTATTCAACCATGATTTCAATGATTTATCAATGTTGTAACTTCTGTAGAAAAATTGGAATGAAATTATTCCATTGAAATTTTGAGGATTCGTACAATTAAATTTTCAACAATTGAAATTATTTATAAACAAATGAATAATATTAATAATAACTTCATACTCCAACAAAAATTTACAATAATAAGTTAATGAAAAATTTATTAAAAACATCATGAAATTTCACTAAGAACATCAAACAAATCTAAATTCTAACTTGATATTATAGCTAGCATTGAGTAGGCGAACACTACCAATGAAAACCCCCACGAATTCCCCACGGCTTCACTTTTTTACCAATATAATGTCCATATCTTTCATCACCT
>CACSLK010027832.1:6137971-6162852 GCA_902706635.1 Striga hermonthica
ATACACCTTTAAAGACCTAAACATTCCTTCACCTCCCTTATACATCTCCTAAAACCTTCTATCTTAAGCTATAGAACTAAAACACTACTATTATTTTTATCCTAATAATAATTGTACATTATATAATACATATGGCTGACTCTTCACATTATCATTCTCAACCACCCCATCAAAACGAGACACTCCCATCCCACAAAAAGGCCAAAAAGACCACCAAAACCGGCGGCGGCACCACCAGCACCACTGGAAAACACCCGACGTACCACGGCATTAGGCGCCGGGGCGAGAAATGGGTTTCCGAGATTCGCGAGCCGAGGAAAACGACCCGCATATGGCTCGGCACCTATCCCTCGCCGGAGATGGCCGCCGCCGCCTACGACGTGGCGGCGCTCGCCCTAAAAGGCGGCAATGTCGCATTGAACTTACCGGGCCGCGCTGGCTCATTTCCGGTTCCGTTGCCGGCTTCGCCAGAAGAGATTCAGAGAGCGGCCGCACGCGCGGCAGAGATGATGGGTCCGGCGGGAGGCGGCGGCGTGGGCGTGGTGGTGGCGGCGGCGGAGGGTCGTGACTGGCCGGTAGAGAGTAATTCTTTGGCGAGCGGTGTTGGTGGGTATGATGAGTATGTCGATGAGGATGCGCTGTTCGATATGCCGAATTTGTTGGTGGATATGGCGGAAGGGATGCTCGTTAGCCCGCCGAGGATGGGGTCGCCGCCTTTGGACGAGTGGCCGGGCGGCCAATGGGAAAATTTATGGAGTTATTATTGATGAGGGATGCATGTGTTTGAAACAAGTGTTTTGGTGTATGTTTGATCCATCTAAAGTATATAATAAGAGATGGTGAAATCAAATTTTGAGAGATGTATATGCATGGAGAAAGCATGAAAATTTTATGGTGATATTAAAGATATGGGATTTTATATATGTTCGTAAATTTTGCCATGAGTCTTTTGTAGGTTAAGTGAGGAAAACAATTAATTTTCAGTTTCAAAATCTATGGTTCAATTCTTGTTTCATTGATGATTGACTATGAGAGAAATGTTCACCTATCCACGGTAGGCACATGTTAATATGTCCACCGCGTAGATGGCATGCACTCATTGGTGATATATTTTTTTAAACTTATTAACATCATCAATGAGTGCATGTCACCTACACCGTGGACATATTAATATGTGCCAATCGTGGGTCGGGGAGCATTTCTATTGACTATGATACGAATATAATCGTGACGTTAATAAACGTGTCATTTATCTAATAAATTTGAGCGTAAATCTTGAGTCATTTCACTAATAGTAAGTTATGAAAATTAATTCTCTCTCCCTTAGGTCATAAGTTGGGATTAAGATTTAAGGTAATTAACACAAAAGCAAAGGATTAATTAAAAACATTTGGTGTGCATGGAAGATTATGTCGGTTGACAATTTCTTAGTTTTATTTTGTTTTTTTTTTTAAGAAGAAGTTACGGTCCCGTTACGGAACTATTCCGTCGAGATTTGTAAACGTTAGATCAACCATCTCTGATGGTTACATGATAATCCAACGGTTACAAATCTCGAAAGAATAATTCTGTAACGAAACTTTAACATTTCTCATTGTTTTTATTAGCTCTCAAAAACTTTGGTCTTTGTAGGACACACACAGCTGAGGTCTTACTATTGTCGACTGATGTGGATTGCGAAACGTGTGTACCCTTTTTTTCATGTTTTCTCTTACTCCCTTTAATAGTGCCGTGAGACCTTTTTCCTTTCTTCCCAAATGACGAGTGTTTGTTATTTATTTTTTTATTTATATATATATATATATATATATATATATATATTACTCTTTTTTATGAAAATTAAACAAAATTAAATGTGAAAGTACAATAATACAAAATAATTAATAAAGAATAAATGTAGAAGACAAACGTAGTTCTAACGAAATAAAAATATGTTACTGAAAACATTATGACTCTGATTTACTCCCAATAATTTTTATTGAAAAAAAATAATGGTTTGGAATTTTTTAACCTATATGGAAACAGAAAATGAAACAAATTTTAGGATAAAAAGAGTAATTCATATCAATTTTTAATTATTATTATTTTTTTTTTTTTTTTTTTTTTTTTTTTTTTTTTTTTTTTTTTTTTTTTGCAAAAAGGTCCTTATTGGCATCACATATCCATGTCAAACGGGGGACAAAAAGGTTGGAATTATTTTATGCTACAGTAAATGCTTTCCGAAATCCTTGAAATTTCCTGGTCAGACCCAATCCGATTGAAAAATATCCTTTTAGTTGAATTCCCAGATAGGCACACTGAGATATGTTCACTGACATATGTTCAATGAGCTCGATTTCGAATCGGAAATTACACGGTTCGGTTCCCAATTTTATATCTTTCAAACCCGTTTCTCATAGTTGCGGTTCATAACCATTTGAACCGAGAAACAACCTAACCCGTGTCTTAGAGATGTTAAACGAAACGAACCGCTTTCAACTTGTTAATGCTCGAAAATAATTTTTATTAGACTATATTACCTAATTAGTAATAATAGTAATGACTTGTTTAGTACCTTAGTTTAATGTTTAATACTTTATTAGACTATTACCTAATGCTTAATAGTTATGGGGTTGATGGTAAGCACCAGGTTGGCATCGAGGGTTATGTAGCTCAGGCGTTGAAGGGTCTTGTCGTCAAGGTCAAGTGGTATTGATGTTGAATGTGAGGCCGACCTCGAAGGCATGGGTTAAATGTCGAGCTCATAGTTCTTATGGTAACACTGACGGTTCTAAAAGAGGCTTGCGTAAAGAAGGGGCTAAACGAAGGAGGTTCATGCTAGTAAGGATTCCAATGATTCGAGATCTAGTTTTTTAAGAGGGAAAATATGAGAAGACTTCTTGTTCCACCAGAAGTCTTAGTGAACAGACCACCTTGTCTATAAAATGGGAACAAAATTTATTACTTGAAAACAATACACTCGCGTAAAGAAAATACATTTTGTCATCGTACGATTGTTGAATGTGAAGTAACTCGAGCGTCGGAATGTTTTCCACCAGGATCCCTCCTGGCAATTTTCAGGTAATTGAAGACACCGAAGCAGTGCGTACAAGTGACAGCGATCCAGACCAGGTTCAAAGACAATTTACTTAACAATCAGCGGTTTCAAATTCGTATTTCAATGTTACCGTAAAAACCAGTTCGGTATCGATTTGGTCTTATCGGTTCGGTTACAAAACCGATACCAACCCTAATGTCACATTGCAATACCACAAATAGTAAATACTCAGATATTTTACAAACAAGGTAGGCCTTGGTGTAGACTAATAAGAGAATGATATTGTTATGTTGGCAAAATCAGGTTTAAAACCAGGACAAAGTCATATTTAATTCATATTGAAAAAGCTTTTACATAAATAAATTACATTAAAAACAATGTGATTTTGAAATATAACCCTAAATTTCACAACACTCATCACTGAATATGAAGCCATTATGAAGCCCAATAACAGCATAAGTCACAATAACAAATACAAGTCCATTCAAACCAAACTCACTCACATATGTTAAAGGCCACAACACATCTATAAAATGGATGTTGTGAAAAGGAAATACAATGTGTTAAACACTTTAAGCAAATCCATATTTTTACCATGCTCAAGGCATATGTGCCATTATTTCTCTCTCAGGAAAAAAAAAAAAAAAAAAAAAAAAGAAAAAGAAAAGAAAACACAAAATCGGAACCTTTTGGATCGACCTTTTCTTCTGTATACGGCCCCGGTGAGAGAAGGGCAAGAGAGTCTAAATAGTACATTCCATGCAGTTCCGTCCAGTTTCCCAGTAAACACTACTTTTTAACAAACCCAGACGGGTTTTAACCTTCAGGGGTATAAAAACCTTCAAGTTTCGACAGAATTACTGCAGCAAATCATGACTGAAACGCGACTAAGGCTCAAACTGGCTCCATGATTAAACGAGAAGAAGGTAAATGGATAACAATACACAAGCAGACCAAACAGTACTGTTCCGAGTCGGCCAAATATAGGAAGATCACTAGACTCGGTACTTGAGCAGCCTGTCCTTCACAGGTGGCTCCAAGGACGAGATGCATTGTTCCCATGCTCCATTCTTAAGCATCTGGCGAAATTTCAAAGACATTCAACTTAATTACTACTCTTTTTAAATCTCTTCCGAGTGATCATAAGATTATTAGATATCATGAATCATATGCACAGAAGTAAACAATAGGTTTTAGTCATTTAACTCAATTTATCCACAATGAATTGTTTACCTGTTTATATCCATGCAAGACCTGGCAGACTTCATTGTGAAGGTCCTCACTCCTTATTTCCTGCCATGGGAAACACAATATGATGTGTGAGATAAGCTGGCGTGTCGTGCGAACAAAAGAAACTCGGAAAAGTGTTACATTAATTATCACTTACATGCCAACTTGCAATAGCCTTGCACATGAAAACAAGAGAATTTAAAGCTCCAGATGGATTTGCTCTAACCTGCAACCATAAGGTGACATACTATTACATGTTGACATAAAGTTGGTAAGTGGCCTGAATAGCAGATAAGGAGGAAAAGTGAAGTACTTACAATTGCACATAAACCTCTGAAAGCATCTTCCTTCTCTATGTCATCACGTATCCTGTCTCGAGTTGGATAAAAGGATAAGTTAAATAAGGATGCAGCTCTAAGGTTCTTGCGCATTACGAGTAAATAACGAAAAACCTACATGGACAAAGCAAGGCACCAAGACTGCATGAAATGCTCCATGTGCGGAGAGACGAGCTCTGGACAAACCCATGCAAGTCTTCCAAGCGTAATGGCACTGTTCTCGATGAGTGATTTGTTAAGGCCCTAAAAAGATAGAATAAATGTGTATTCAGTCATTTCTCAGATTAATAAGTGTAGAATCAACAATATTTAACTCCTTTTAACAAGTCAACAACAATATCAAAGACAAATCTATGCTGAAAATCCCATGAAAGTTGGCAAAAAAAAAAAAAAACTAAGGATGGATAATTACCTCAGGATGTTGAAGTATTGGAACCAAACAAGAGATCACAGTCAGAACTACAGGAGATATCTCTTTGTGAACCTGAAGTTTTGGATAAAATGTTAATCTCCATCCAACATATATAGCATTAGAAGAACAGCCTTTCCAAACACATACATTGAGTTGGAAACAGAATAAAGTACGGTACACAGTTTAGTAAACCTGTGAAAGAATTTCCACATGCATTCTGTCGGGTTCAATGTGATACAGTTTATAGTATGGCATGGAGAGTGTACATGAGTGAGCAATTGTTAATAATTGTTAATATAGTTAATGTCAGCCCATACTAAAAAATTGCAGTAGTATTGCTAATATGTTAATATTAGTCTTTACTGAGAAATTGCCTTTTGTTTGATCCATAGAGTTCCCTTGTGAGGAGGGATAGAAGAAGAAAAAGAAAGCCATACCTTAACCGCTAATTCTCCAATAGCCCAACATGCATTGTTGAGAACAGAAACAGTTTCCTTCAGCTTCGGGGCGTTCTGATGGAAGAAAATGTCAATTAAGGAGTTATAGAACCGCTCCACAGAATCAAGATTGATCATTTACATACCAATTGTTTAGCAGCAGCATCGATAAATTCAGCTAAACGGGGATGTAGATGAACTGCACAAACCTAATCACATAATTAAAGAAAAATGAGTATCTGATGAGTAACAGAGTAAGGGCATTAGATAAACTCAAGAAGAGGTAACAAAACCCTTATTTTTCAAAATGTCCTAAAATCAAAACTGATATCAGAAACCAATGGCTCACGTGGGCATAAATTGGGCAAACATAAAATGACTAAGAGGACTGTTGGACCAAAAATCGGATAAAATTCTCAACTTACTCTAGCAAGGTCTCCCAGTAAGGCAAAAGCACTTTGGCGAACATCATGGGCATCATCCATACAGCATTGCAGCAGCAGGTCCCTCAAGTTACTTTGTGAAACCTAAGGATAATACATAAATGAGGAAGTAGACAAATTGGCATCCTAGCATTTTTTTTTTTTTAATGAAAGCCTAGCATACACTAGAGAATGGCATCACTAATTAAATAAACTGCTGGATAATAAAAGCCAAGGCGACAGAGCAAAGTCATATAATCATGACAACAAATGCAATTCTATGATGTAAGATATTATAGTGGAAAATTGAAGTACCAAGCTCTCTATGCCAGGTCCAAGACCCTCAGCAAGTCCAGAGAGAAGATCCAAACAGCAAACAACGAACTCTTTCTCATATTGTGCCCCAGCAGAAACAGTATCCACCTAAAAGCAACATTGTGGTGTTTCAGCCAATTAATTGAGATAATTAGAGGGAATGTTTTAGTCAAATGCTGAGTAAGAAGTTAAAAAAACATGAGTTGTATGTGGTAGCAACTGGCTCGATAAAATAAAGCCAGGTTACCAATTGGTTCAAATCAGCACCACTTAAGCAAAATTAAAATGAATCAAGTGAATCAATAATAATTCATTAGTGAAGCAGATTAACCAAAAACCGCAGAACCCTTGGGCTTTACAGATTCTTTGCTTGTATAGTTGTATGTGGTAGCAACTGGCTCGATAAAAGATTTGAGTAACTTATAAATAGGTATCACGTCAAATAAAAACCTTTGCAAGTTGTTGGGTCTGAATGATGTTTATGCATCTCTGGAACACCGGCTGAGCAAACTGTGAAAATCCAGTACCCAGTGCCTGAAAGAAGTCCATGTTACATTATTACTATTCTATTAGCATTCAATATGCACTCTATGAACCATGTGTCGTGATAAGCGTCTTCCCTAAGGCACAATTTACATACTTGTAATATAATTACTAAATTCTGCAGCTCAACACAAGCTCAGTTTGGGGACTGGGGGCAAACCAAAAAAAAAAAAAAAATGACCCTTCTGACTGAAAATAGAAGCTTGTGTCAACAAATAGGAAAAAATCAATTGCAGCTTCTTGACGTAGTGGCATTGCACGAGTGACCTTTACATAGTCAACAACAACTGATACCTGAGCTATAGACGTAAAGCATTCCAGGAGAGGGAAGAGATCTTTATCAGAGTTTGAAAGCTGCTGCCACTTTGTAATCAGTGGAGGCATCAAGATTTCAAGATATGAAGGCTGCAGATGTATAATAAACTGACATTAGGGATACATTTCATACAATGATGAACGTGGAGAATACATGTAATTAAAAAAGAACGCAACCTCTTTTTAGCAAACAAATAATAAAGAATGAAAATGTGCTTAATACAAAAGATGTTATCAACAAAACGATGTTTTAGTAGATAATATAATGATATATCTTGTCCCTAAATAGTTAACAGAAACAAGTTAGGAATAGAACAAGCCAAAAAAAATATGCATAATAGTATACCTGATTTAGTTCGCCTCCAACAGCATCTGCTAATGTTCCAAGAGCATCATATACAATTCTGAGGTTTCGCCTCTGCAAACAAAGACAATTATGAAAGAAGAAAGTTGAAGAGGTAGCAGAACAGACTGAGACAGAGTATTAGATCCTAAAAGTGTTGATGCTCTAAAAAAAAGACAAAGGAAATAAACTACGGAATAAAATGAGTTTGAGTCGACCTGATATTTCCCAAAGGCCCACATTAAGTGTTGCAAAATGACGTCCAGACGAGGTACCAACTGGTCTGCAGCTTCCTGCACATATAAAATGATTCGATTAACAATTAGTATAATAAACCCTATTCCTACAATTTCAGAAAGGAGAAGGAGAGATACCTCTTCCAGAGTAGCAAAAGCTGAACAAGCAGCTTCTTGGACCTTCTTATTATCATCCAGTATTCTTCGCAGCAACCCTGTTAGTATTTTGTCGAATTGATCATAACCTTCGTGATGAGCAGTGTCCTAGCCATGCAAACAAATACAAATTATCAAAAAACAGGTAACAGCTCAAATTTTAAAAGTAACGTCAAGGTTGTTTTCAAATTTTAAATGGAAATAAGGAATTATGATATATTACCTGAACAATATATCTGCTGAAACGTGACAGTGTCCAACAAGAGATGCTCCTTATCAGAGGAAACTTGTCATCCAAGAGCGGGATAAGGAAAGAAATAATCTACACAAGAGAACATGATAAGCACTGATCTAGATCAATCAACTATAGTGGAGAAAAAAAATTGTACAAATCATCATAAGTTAAAACTTCTAATAGGTGAACGGAGATCACACCCAAAACGTTCGACTAGAAGAACTGTAATAAAAAGATCATAAGAAAGTGATAATTTGAATTCAAAAATAGCAACATGTGTTCAGAACCTTAATTGTCATTGTTAATGTTCATTCAGATCCAGAATAATATAATTTTCCACCAATGCTCCTAAAAGTTACCTCAGAGAGATGTGGGTAGAGACCGTTAATGCAACCTTCGCCTATGGCACCAAGCGCCAAAACCGCAGCTTCTCTGTCTTTCCAGGCTTCATCACCCATAGCCGACAACTTAGCCTACACAGAAAGAATGAAGTACTGATTTTACGATCTTGAGAAACTAATCTAAAATTAATAAAACAGGAATGTTAAATATCAGTTGGAATAGCACAAATCTATTCTTCATGTTTGTCAAGTAATAAATTACAGGATCATAACGTGCAAACTTCAAAATAAATATAAATGATAATAATAATAATAACGATTACGATAAAACAATTTAAATTTTACTAAACAATCTTCAAAGTTCAACCTGGAAAATTCTAAGCATGAAAAAAAAGGCATAGGGAACTGAGGACGCAAATAAAGAGCAGAAACTGCATAACCATGCAACTTTTACCACCTGTACAATGGGCATCAAGGTGGGTAAGATCTCGTCCCCAAACACATTGGAGAGAAAGTCTAAAGCAGCCGCACTGCACTTGCGTAAGTTCCAAGCGTTTACAATGTCATCATCCTGAAATCACACCCAGGAAGCACATAATATTGCACCAAGGATCTAAAAGAATACAACTCAAAACAAGAAGCAAAATGCATAAGAGACTACTCATCCATTCTAGTCAAACCAGCGGCAAATACCAAAGCTGATATACTATTATACCTCATCTTCCAAATCTTCTGACCCATGAAAACGTGATGAATGGAAATGGGGTTTCAGATCCTGCATAAAATATTACTATGAGAAACATTTAACAAACCATCAGGCAATTTCAGAGGCACGTAAAAGGAATTGCAATAGAACCTGATCTCGATCTGGAAGAGATCCATCCTCCTGCCAAATGACATGTCAGTACAAAACAAACAGCATAAATTTCAAAATCTTATTGGAACAATGAAAAATAGGGATCAGTAAAGAAATCATAAATATAACCTCAGCTTCCACAATGGATTCATCATCATCAGCATATGCCATGTTTGAGAGCAAAATCTGTAAAGGTTAAGAAAATATATCACAAACTAAGCATAGCCATGTAAATAATTAGATGGGCGAACTGACTATAGCTTACTGGTATAAGACGTGGTAAAAACTCTCTCAAGTTTCCCGGAGGCAATTCAGCTTCACAATAAGCAGACCTGTGAAGGAAAAATACGGTAAATACATATGAGAATTCTCAAAAAATTAATAAATCATTGAGATCATGTCAGGAAAGACATGCATGTGTTGAAACTAGCAAATACACGGACAACATAGAGACAAACTAAATTATGGAAAGACATGCAACCTATCAAAAAAATATGGGAAGAAAATGTTTGTTAGCAAGGAAGGAATGGAAACTCATTTGTTCATTTCAATAAAAGAGAGGCGCATAAGTTTCTTCATTTAATGAAGGAATGGAAACTCAGCATCTACCCAGAATCCATTAAAATGTCCTTAGGAGTTAGGATATACTCTAACTGAAGACTGCAATTCTTCATTCTTAACCTAGCATCTCAAAAAAAAAAAAAAAAAAAAAAAAAAAAAAAAAAAAACTAGCATCTCAAACTGAACTCAGTAGATCATGAGCTAAAACTACTACTTGAGTCCATGGGAAGGTCCACATAACCTATTTCTTAAAATGACCATTCAGGCTTTCTCTTTTATGTCAAATAATAAAGTTTCATGAGACATCCCGATGAAATCACCAAGCATCAAGCACAACATCATCTAGTGGAAGCAGTACTAGATACTCACACACACAGACACAAAAGAAAGAAAACAGAAAAAAGAAAAAAAGAGAAAAAAAGGTAATGCGGGAACTAAAGATACAGCGTACTTCACCCTCCGCCTATCTCAATAAGAAATCCCGTGTGTCAGATGATAATTAAGCAAATTTAAGATGAACTAAAGCATTAACTCACAGTATAAATAAGATACAATGCAAACACAAAACAAATACAGTCTCACCGGAGTCTATCACAATAATATGGACAAGCTCAGGGCTACACAACCAGGAGAACCAAGCGCACATCGTGTTTAGCCATCCTTCTATATATAATTCATTAATGGTGACTGAAAAGATAAGCAGATAGACTAGGAGCAATACCAAAATTCACAAGCTTCTAAAGCCACTTCATCATCTGGGTCCTTATTGACTAGCAACATATATTCGATTACGTTCCTCAAATGTGGCTGCAGAATCAAATCATAATGCGTAAGCCACAGTAGCAGAAAAGTTCAGGACATTACAGTCAGTTAAAATAATACTATAACAAAAAATCTAGGTAATAGCATCTGAAAAGACATGATTAATAACCTTGCAAACTACACCATAAGCATTTGAAAATTTGAGAGAGACAATGAATTACCCACCTCCAAGACAGCAGAACGAACTTCAATTAGCTGAACAAATGCAGAACATACCTGCTCGGCACATACGAGAGAGAGAGAGAGAGAGAGAGAGAGAGAGAGAGAGAGAGAGAGAGAGAGAGAGAGAGATTGTGAGGAACACCGAAACAGATGGCTACATATCTAAGGAATTCACATTTCAGTTTTCACTGCTTTCATGTTAAATGAATGAACCAGTACATTAAAAAACTTCAGATTGATTAGTGCGAGACTGGTACTCTTTCCCATCCAGTGCATGGGTGGCACCAATTCAGATAACACAAGGAGTGGATATAAGACCATATAAATTAAAGGAACAGATTTGAACAACAACAACAACAATAACAAAGTTTTTTAGTCCCAAACAAGTTGGGGTAGGCTAGAGATGAAACTCAATAGAAACAGTGGGAAATTAAAGGAAAAAGATTTGAAATAATAAGAAAAATTAAAAACAATGAAAAATTATCAAGCAGGGTATTATTTATTCATGTTTCTAATTTATATCATTCTTTTAGATTTTAAGTCATCAAATCTATTTCATGAGTTTTCTATATAGATTTAGTCGTCAGTTTTTGTGATTTTTAATACTATATTCATATAAATTACTTATTCGCTTAGTTAACGCACAATATTATTTATACATATATTACATAATTTTTTTTTAAATTTATCCACACACACACGCACAATTTTACATAAATTTCCAACATTTTTCTAGTTTTAATGGGTCAGCAGGACTGGTGTGACAATTGATCTGATTTTTGGCCCCCCAGATATATCCTCTCCGATCCACACAATTGGTGTCTGAAATGATTATTCTTATTTTAATTTGTACTTCAACTCTTTTTTAATCTGTTCAATTTAAACATCTCTATTGATAAAGCATGTTCGGAGTGTACAAAAAATTAGATACAATTAGACACTTCTTCATTTACTAATACCAATAGACTATCTATATACTTCTTTGTCTTTACAATAAGTAGATAGAGATATATATTATCTACAAGAAAAAGAAAAACAAGATAATTACTTCAGCTGAAATGCAGAATTTAGGTATACTATACTATCAGATAACCAAGCACCAGACATGAAAACAGCGTGTAAGGATATCTGAGACATCTTGACAAAACCTCAAAAGCATAGCTTGGACCTTTGACCAATTCAAAAGTCAGGTAAAAAGGTTTCTTACCAGCTTCCGCACCTCTGCAGCTGGATCATTGGCAAGATGAAACAAACCTTGCAAATATTTATCCATTTGCAAATACAGAACCTGCTAAGTTATGACATAAACTTCTGTCACATACGGCATGAATGAGTGACTGAAAAGCAATGAGTCAAAGTATACGTCAGGTGCACTCACTCTTGGCATTAGCATAATGTACTGGTTCACCGAACTCAAAGAACGCTTTCTTAGGGCAGTATGCGGTGATTGGAAAAGCTGTTTCATACAAATTGGAGATAAAATGTCATTCTAATGAAATCACATGTCGAAATTCGTCCTGCTTCACAGGATGGAGGGGGAGTATGAGAGAGATAAGAGGGGTCATCATAAGAACCTGGAGGAATCTGGGAATAAAAGCATTCACTGGTCGTTCAGATAACCCAGAGATATCAGCATCAAGCAAATGAGGCACATCTTCACAAATCTGTAGTTAGGACACGTCAAGGCTAGGTTGTACAGACCACAAATAAGCTTCACATTTGTTTTCTCAACTTCAGTAAGGTCATAAGAAGGTAGAGGACTCCGATGACATACAGAATTTATAATTAAACACTCGAGCATGATAATGTGGAATTTGCAAACACTACATTCGTCATCAAGTCCTGTTGTTCTTATTAAGAAACTTCTTTTAGTCGATAAACAAAACAGTGCCACTTTATATTTAAAGTACTAGAATCATCACTCTATATCATAGAGGGCAATAAAGCGTATATCAGTAACATTTTTTTATTTTGTTCACATCGATCCAAGGCAGGGGATGAAGAGCCTGTTCACTTGCATATCTAATCAATATAAAAACAATAATGAAACTAAAACCAAAATTCTTGGCATTGCTGTTCATTTATAACACACGAACGCCAAAAAAAAAAAAAAAATGCACACACCTTAGACAAGGCATCCATAGCACCTTCCATATGATTGACATCGTTACTATCTAAGCACTTCACTAATGCATGTAGCAATTCAGGCCATCCAGCAACTCCCCCAATCTGAACGAGTGTGCTAATAATGGTCCCAGCTGTTGATCTGATCTGCCTATCCACTGCTCCCATACAAGGTAACAACTCTGACTTTATATACTGTTGGTTTGCTGGTGGCATACTTTTATATGCACTTCTCAAGTTATTCTTCAAAAGCAAGCCTGCTGCTTGCCTAACCTCCACTGAAGTTCCCTGCAATGTAAATTCAAACAATTAACAAAAAATTCCACTTCACCATCCCGGAAAATATAAATTTTAAGTGTTAACATATTGCCCATCAAACACCAAGATACCAACTTTGAATAATTAATATTCATTGAACTCCCCTAATCTAGTTAAATGGTTGCAGAGATTCAAGCAAAACATGTCCATCCTATTACCTAAAATCAATACTTATCTCAACCTAGGTTCATGTTTCCATATAAACATGTACTCAAAGTCATGCATACATGAAGAACGATTACTAAAAATGGGTATGATAAAAGAAACGGATATAAATAGGCAAAAAGAATTTCCCAAAAGATATCATATTGAAAGGGCCAATATTGTATAATTGTCCGATTTTCGGCTATTTTTTCCATCCCTATGTGTAAATAGACCATCATCATATGCGTCTACACATTCATATATTTATTTACGTATGAGGTCAATAACCATGCATCAACATGCACATGGATACACGATATAAATTGTGATCTAACGAGTTCCATCAAATTCTGCACTCCCGCTGCATATCGAAAGTCGTATTCAGCCTTTTACACAATTTTCTTCCATTTATCAGTTATCTCATATTCATCAAATAAAAGCATCTACTAGGAGGACATCTCATCTTCCATAATCCATAACCTCAGCTCAATTCTACCTATCCGTGTAAACGCAACAAAACCACTATGTCAAAAACTTCATCTTCCATATTAACTCGGAAAGACGCCCACTGTGACCGACTAACAAACCTCCCATCCCAACTGAGACAGACTTTAAAATTAGTTCTTTCTACAAGTGCTGAAACAAATCATCACAGCTCGATCAAAAAAAAAAAAGATTGAGAGGCACCAAAACAACTACAGCTAATTAAAGCCAAGAGGGCAAAACATCAGCCAGCACCAAGCTCATATTGAAGCAAACACGCCCAGAATTTAGAGCCCCAAAAAAACACAGACCTCGGCACGGGCGAAAATAAAGGCGAGGTAATTATTGAAATCAGGGAACTGGGAGTAGTGCTCGAGCTTCTGCCATATCATCGACTTGTCGTCGGAGGTGGGAGCCATCTGCTGCTGCAACAGCCCACAGATCTCCCGTAGTCCTTCGTCCTCAGGCTTCCACCCGCCACTCGAACCCATCCTTATACCCTTTCTCAAACGGGGTAAAATCAAATCCAATCACTGCGAACTTCGAACAATTGGAGAGGATTAAGCGGCCAGTGGGAGGATGAGTTGCGGTTATTATCGGAGAATGATTGAGTGAGAGAACAGAAGCAGAGCCGACGACGCAATTTGAAGGCTCTGTTCTGATGGAGGAGACTGCAAATTCGCAGAGGAAAACAAAAATTGGGTTTTTTTCAGGCCTTGAGGGTGTGTGTGTAGGATCTGCTGTGGGCCGGTGTAGAATGACTTGAGAAGAAACCCAATCACACCCAATCAGTGAATAATTTTTAATTTTTTTTTTTTATTAATTTCTTGTAGAAGGTTATGAAATATTGAAAAATTAGTGGTTACATGTATATATAAAAAATAAATTAAACAGAAATTGATATGATAGAAAAGGATGGTGGAAGAAAGGAATAAATTCTGTTCCATTTAAATTTTTTCTTTTCCATTTTTATATTGTGTTTCATGTGTGTGATGATATAAAAAATTGTTAAAATAATATTTTTTCCTTAAGAGCATCCATAATGCATAAGTTCATTTAAAAAAAAATACATGTCACGTAAGAAATAGACCTAGTCTAGAAAAATATATTATTCAATGCAAGTGCAAGCGGACTGGATCCTGATGATATTTAAAAGGGTTAATTGTCAATAAAACCTTGACCTTTTCACTTTTGGCAATTTAATCCAAACTTCTAGATAAATGCAAAATAATCTCAGCCTTGTATTACTTTTGCAAAATTGACTTAAAACCCGTCGGACGGCGAAAAGGTGCCAGCGTGTCCGGCTGGTTTTATCTACGTGTAATTTTGACTTTGTTCAGTAAGTTTAAGTGAAATACGTGGAATTTCTGAAAAAATGGTATAAAAACGATTCCCCTTCCCAATTTCACAAATTCCCCAAATCGTTTTTCTGAAAACCCTAACTTTTCAAAGAAGATAAAATCGTTGTCGACAACAAAAATCAAACCCTACTCTGAAATCTTCTCTCTGTATCAAGAATACGCAACGAATTGGTCCCAATTGCATGAGAGTTTGTGTTTCTGCGTCCGAGATTCCTTCTGAGGGTGCGTTCGACATTTCTTATATGTTGGGAAAATGACAGACAGGTGCGACGAATTTCTTATATTCTTTATTTCTTATTGTCTGTGTTTTGTACCCGAGGTAGTGCGACAAATTTGGAATATTGTGTGTTTTTTATTTTCTTTGTCATGTGGTTTGTGCATTTTTTATTTCGAGATTGTGGTCCATGTTCTGTTTTCGAGAGTGTGGTCTCACATTTAGGGTTTGTGTAGAAATTCGATTTATTATTGGAATTTAAGTGTTTTGTTTTTGTGAAATTAAGGTTCTTTTGGGGGAAATTAAGGCTTTTCATACAAATTAGGGTATTTTTGGGGAAATTAGGGCTTTTCATACAAATTAGAGTTTTTTGGGGGAAATTAGGGCTTTTCAAACAAATTAGGGTTATTTTGTGGAAACTAGGGTTTGTCTAAAAAATTAAGTATTTTGGTTGAATTAGGGATTTTCTGAACAATTAGGGATTTTGGGGAAATTAGGATATCTCTGAACAATTTGGGCTTTTTTTGGGAACATTAGTGTCTTATGCATTGCACTTATTATTATTATCCTATTTATGTATTATGTTTGCATTGCAGTGGCAAATTTTCAATATTTGTAAACTATGGAGGCCGTTTCATCAAATGTGGAACTTCTGTTGAGTACTTAGGTGGTAGTTTCAAGATAGTTCATGGTTTAGATGTGGATAGGTTTGGGTATTTTGACTTAAAAGAATTGAGAAGTTGGGGGTTGATAAGTTTGGAAAACTTGTATACAGAATACCAGGGAAGGTTGGAGCTGACAGCTTTAAAGATGTTGTTGATGATAGTGCAGTTATGGAGATGATTGGTCATGCTACTAGGGAAAGAACATTATTAGAAGTTTATGTGGTTGGAGAAATTATAGAAGAAGGTAACAATGAAGAAGGTAACAATGAAGAAGAAGTTGTTGTGGAAAGTGCATCTAGGTCAGATGAACAATTTGATATTGATTCATATATAGATAATTTTTCCAATCCAAAGAATCCTGATGATGTGGGTTTAGTAGCTGAGTCACAAAAAGAAGTGGGTGACTGTGAAGTTGGAAGTGGATCTGGGGGTTTAGGAGCTGAGTCACAGAAAGATGTGGGTGACTGTGAAGTTGAAAGTGGGTCTGGGGATGATAGTGAGGATGAAGACTATTTTCCTGTTGATGAAAGCTCATCTGATGATGAACTTTCTGTTGATGATCTTGCTTCTGATGATGATGGTGAATATCTTGAGGCAAGACAGAACCTGAAGAAGCAAAAAAAAAGGGATATTAGAAGATGATGGAGAATGTGCAGACAACATCAAATCAAAGAATGCCATTGATATGGACAGTGAAGATTCTAGGTTTGTAGATTGTGCATTGGCATCTGAAAATTCAGGTAGTGACTTGGATTTGGATGAGGATGGAAACTGTATAGGTAGAAGGAAAATGGTTACTTATGACCCTAATTGTGATCATAGTACACTTGAGTTTATGTTGGGGATGAGATTATAGGCATAGAAGAGTTGAAAAAAGCAGTTAGGAATGTGGCAATTTTTCAAGGGAGAGACATAAAGTTTCTGAAAACTAGCAAGAAGCAGTTGAGAGTGAAATGTGTTGATGGTTGCCCTTGGACCTTGTATGCAAGTGCAGTGATGAAAGAGGGCAGTGTAGCAATTAAGCAGTTCAACAAGGAGCACAAATGCCATAGAAATGTCCACACCAGACAATTTACATCAGAGTGGCTTGCTGAGGTGTTTCTTGAAAAATTCAGGAAGAATCCAAACATGTCCATTACCCAAATGGAAGAAGCAATATCTGAGAAGTATGCAGTACAACCTACAAAGTGAAAGCTTTATAGAGGGAAGTGGAGAGCTCTTGAGATGCTCAGAGGTTCAGTAGTTGGTCATTATGCTTCTCTGAGAAGTTACATGGCAGAGTTGTTGAGGTTAGACAGAGATGGAAGGTTTGAGTTTCTTCTTGGTGAAGAAACAACATTCAGAGGTTTCTATGTGGGATTTAGTGCACTGAGAAACGGTTTCATTAGTGGTTGTAGGCCCATCTTAGGTTTTGATGGGTGTTTCTTGAAGACTTTTATAGGTGGGGCTTTATTGTGTGCCACAGCAAAAGATGGCAACAATCAAATATACCCTGTGGCTTGGGCAGTTGTTGAGGCAGAAAATGAGGAATTTTGGAGGTGGTTTCTAAGTATTTTGTTCACTGAGCTGGGAATAAATGATGGCCTTGGATATACTTTCATGTCAGACCAACAAAAAGTAAGTTATGTCTTTAATTAATTTGTGAAGTTATTCATAAATTAATTTTTCCACTTACTTATATCTGAAATTGTATATTTTCAATTTTTTTCCTTTTGCAGGGTCTTCTGAATGCATTGAGAGACTTGGCCCCACATGCTGAGCACAGAAATTGTGCAAGACATGTGTATATGAACTGGAAGAAGAGTTTCAAAGGGCTCACACTGAAAACCATTTTCTGGAAGATTGTTATCAGCACTCACTTGGGGGACTACAACATATATTTGGAAGATTTGAAGTCTGAAGATCCAGATGCTTATGCTGATTTCATGAAGAGAGATCCTACCAAATTCTGTAAGGCTTACATTTCTCCATTGTCTAGATGTGATATGATTGAGAACAATGTGAGTGAAACATTCAATGGACTGATTGTCAAGGGTAGAAGCAAGCACATTATTGATATGTTTGAGTTTGTTAGAAATGAGTTAATGAAAAGACAACATGACAAGTTATTAGGACTTAGTGGGATTTGTCCTAGAATAAGAAAGAAGTTAGAGCACAACAAATACATGTCTAGGAATTGTATCACAAAGCCAGCTGTTGGTGAAAGATTTGAGGTTGTGCATCAGGATGATCAGTTTGTTATGAACTTTAAGAACAAGACATGTACTTGCAGATATTGGGATATTACTGGCATACCATGTGTACATGCATGTTTTGCAATACATTTCCAACATCAGGATCCTGTAGAGTTTGTGTCTGAATATTACTCAGTTGAAAGGTATTTGCAGTTGTACAGCTTGTCATTAGAACCTTTAAATGGGAAGAAATTGTGGCCAGTTGCACAGGGTTACCCAATTCTTCCTCCTCCTTTTAAAAAGATGCTTGGAAGACCAAAAAAGAAAAGAAAGAGAGCACCTGAGGAAGAATTGAATTGTGGGACTAAGTTGAGGAGATTTGGGTTGACTATGACTTGTCAAAGATGTTTTCAAAAAGGGCACAATAAGAAATCATGTTCTAATCCTCCAGTGGAGAAGCAACCAAAGGTTATAATTTCTATTTGAAGTCTTATTTAGTCATGTTATGATTTTCTGTAAGTTGAAATTAATATCCATTTTTTTTTTGTTAGAATCCAAGGGGAAGGCCCAAAAAGAATGTTGGATCACCAGTTCAAAACACAAGGCAACAGTCAAGGCCACAGTCAAGGCAACAGTCAAGGCCACAGTCAAGGCAACAGTCAAGGCCACAGTCAAGCCAACAGTCAATGCAACAGTCAAGGCAACAGTCAACCCAACAATCATCTTTAACTCAAAACGAAAGAGCTCTGGTAATAGCATTTAATTTTATTAATTAATGTTCAATTGATATTTTATTGCATCTATCATATTTTTCTGTGATGATTTATTGTTATAACTGTTTTTGTTTTTAGGCAAGAAAAGGATATGGTATCCTTCAGTCTGAGGAGACTGGTAATACATACATGAGGGTATGTCTATTACTTCAATATCTTTCTTTCTTATATTTATCATTTTTGCAATCTCATGGCTGGTTTGATACTTAAAATATCATAAATGCAGTTGGCATCAGAAAGAAGAGTACATGTCATTTCTGACAGAGGTGCTGGTTCTAGTAAGACTGGAGGAAAGGGGAAAATGCAAAAGGGGAGGAAGACTAAGGATGCTTTAGGCACTCAAGAGAGTGTTTCTTGCAAAGGATGATTAGCTTAGATATCTTTTGAAGTGATGTTGATTTTTGGAGTACTTTTGAACAGTGGATGATTGACTTAGATTTACTTTTGGAGTGTTGTTGATTTTTGGAGTAGTTTTGAACTATGGATGAACTTTTGCTTTCTGTTTTAGGCATTCAAAATAGTTTAGGAATGATGGATCTTTGTGAATGTAATGATGTTGAATTATGTTTTGAACAAGGAATGATTGTTGAAAGAACTTAGTAATGATTTTGGAGTGTTGTTCATCTCAGATTTCTTCTTTATATGTAGTGTTTTGTTGTGTCAAGTATGTGATGTTTTAGAAGTAAGCAGGTGTAAGTATTGTGTCAAGTCTGTGATGTTTTAGAGTGCTGGATCATTGTAATGTTCATCTCGGTTTCCTATAGTGTATCGTTTTGTTATGTTAAGTATGTGATCTCAGTTTCATATAAATTGCAAAACATAACAAAAAAAGGACAACAACAATGAGATAAAACACAAAAACAGATTACATTAGTTCTTAAGTTCAATACATCCACCAAATGAAATAAAACAGAACAATATTCAAAGCAACATTTGAGGCCCCTGCTTATGGCTAGATTTCCCAACCAAACTAAGGAAAACGATCAGTATAACCACAAACAAGCAAATCATTACAAAATTCATCTTCCTTTCCAATTTATGCATCAGTGCTAATGTATTTTTCATAACCAGCAGGACTTCATTGTTCTTCTGAACTTCAACCTCAAGATCATTTAGTTTTTGTTCAAAATCAATACCACAATCCACAATATCATCTTTTTCCAATGCCTTTCCATTGTACATTTTTTCCATTGCAACCTTCTGCCTCAGCTGCTCTTCCAAATACTCGATTTTAGATTTCAATCGCACAAAACAAGATTTTTGGAACTCAGGAAGTGCGGGATCAATCCACTCGAAAAACCGACAGTCTTTCCCTTCCTAAACAATGTAAATCAAAAAATTAGGGTTTATCAAATTGAGGGTTTTAATTAAGTTTATAAAATTTAGGGGTTTTGAAGAAATTAGGGTTCTCACGAAATATACGTAGCTCACGTTCCTCTTAGGACATCTATGGAACCTTCTACATGGATTCTCGTACGTCATGGAGGTGAACACATCGGCTTCGTCGCCATGGCCACAGACCTTCTTCGAAGGAACACTGAAGCTTCCAGAACTCTGGCTTGCGCGAGATGAAGACGACATCTTTGTGGCTTGCGCGAGCTATCGTCTGCAAGAAAGAAAAAAAGTCACTGAACTTTAATTTAGGGTTAATCGATCGATTTGGGAAATTCGTGATATTGGAGAAGGAAGCATTTTTATATCGGTTTTTCAGAAATTCCACGTATTCTACTTATTCTTACTGAGCAAAGTCAAAATTACACGTAGATAAAACCAGCCGGACACGCTGGCACCTTTTCGCCGTCCGACGGGTTTTAAGTCAATTTTGCAAAAGTAATACAAGGCTGAGATTATTTTGCATTTATCTAGAAGTTTGGATTAAATTGCCAAAAGTGAAAAGGTCAAGGTTTTATTGGCAATTAACCCTATTTAAAAATAGACTCATTCTATCTTTAAGTCGGTTTTAGACCTGAGTAAAGACCTAATATCTTTGTATTTGAGTGCATTTTGTTAGTTTTATATAACTTTATCAATGTCATCCAAAATTTGAGTTTATTTAGGTGTCACATAAGCAATATAAGACTAAATGCATTGTAAATGCTTAGTAGGTACATTGTTGTTATATTAGCGAAATTTCACACACCATCCTCGATGGATTATTCAAATTTTCTTGAGCATAAGTAGTATACAAAATTATGTGATTTGTAATTTGGTTTGTATACATATTATTGTTTTGGAATCATGCCTGGTACATGACATAAATAGTTTATTTACAATTTTGGTAATGGTCTTGTTATTCACCGCCTCCTCTTAGTACTATATATGTACAGCCCCCTTGGACCATTTCGGCCCTCTCAATTTTCCAAAACTTCAAAAAATTCTAGAATCCTTTGTATCAGGTGATTTTCGGCAAAAAAAAAAAATGTATTCCAACTCGGTACGTTTTTCGACCGTCCGATCGGTGATTGCAGACAGGCATGGTGTCGTCCCACCGGTCTTTTCAGACATGGTCATGCGCGCCCGCCTTTCGCGGCCGGACGCACCTGTGTATGTCCGAACAGGCCGGCCGGACAAAACCACACCCGACCGCAATCACCCGTCGGACTTCGCTTGACTGCCCGGTTTGGCTGGACGGATGGTGATTTTTTTTTATGTTTCTAATATTTTTTTATTACTTTCTGAACAAAATTAGAAATTATATATATATATATATATATATATATATATTTTTTAATTATTCTATATTTTTTATTAAAATTAATTATTTTATAAATTAGATATTAGATATTATCGTGCTACAAGTTAGAAAAATAGTATGTTATGGGTTAGAATTTATTATCTTATAGATTAAAAATTAGATTTTATCATGTTAGAGCTAAGTTATAAATTATTATGTTATAGATTAGAATTGATTACGTTATACATTAGAAATTAGTTATTATCATTTTCAAAGTTAGAAATTATTAAGTTATAATTAGAATTGATTATCTTATAAATTAGAAACTAGTACAGATCCCGTGCGATGCACGGGGTATACAATTTTAAGGTCATATATCTAGCCTTGTAATTATATAAATGAATAAAAAAATGTACGGGATATATAGTACGTGACCTGTGCGAGGCACGAAAACTATTTATTTGAGGAGTGTAACATTTTAAAACGTGGAATATCTTTTCATTTGCCAGTGAGATAAGTATGTTGAACTATTCTTATCATCTTTTATAAATAAATATAATTATAAATTATTCCTTGCATAATACTATGAGATGTGTTAGTTATATTAGTTGTAAATTTGTTTTTATTTGTGAAAGAGAGAACATGATTTATTTTCTTAATAATATGGAATTTTGGAAACAAAAAAATCTGAGATAAAAAAAAAATACACGTCTAAATTGGAAAAAAAGATAAAAAAAAAAAGATTTGTGATCAAATGCGTGATTTATTTCCTTAATAATATGAAATTTTAGAAACAAAAAATTCTGAAATAAAAAAAAAAAATACACGTCCAAATTGGAAAAAAAGATAAGAAAAGATTTGTGATCAAATCTTACTATACACGTTTTATTTCTTGATTTTATCATATTGTTTTTTTTACCAAACTACCCGTAATTAATGCACTTGATAAGATTAGAAAGTCATTAATTAGTGTTGACTATTCAACATACTGAATTTAGTAAATAGGTTTGCTTATAATATAAGTATAGATTGAATATTATTATGTTAGAAGACATAAATTATTATATTATAATTATAATTATTATCTTATAGATTAAAAATTAGATCTTATCATGTTAGAGTAAGTTATAAATTATTATGTTATAGATTATAGCTGATTATGTTATACATTAAAAATTAGTTATTATCACGTTAGAAGTTGAAAATTAATAAGTTATAGATTAAACTTGTTTATCTTATATTTAGAATTTATTAATATTAAGTTATAAATTATTATGTTATAAATTATAATTTATTATCTTGTAAAATTATTAACATCGATATGAATTTTAACTCTAGAACTCCACCAAATTTTAAATGTAGATTATAATACCATGATTTGCGAATTGCATTAACAATCAAAACTGGTAATTTTCTGATATTTCTGTTAAACTTGGTGAAAATGTGAATACATACGTCAAGCTCCAAAGTTCATCCATTTTCAAACTCGATCAGGTCGTACTTCTTCATTTGTCGAACATGTGGATACAAAGTGTTATAGTTTGTTTGACCACAATTTTTGTTACTACTTTTTAACATAAATCATTCAAATTTACTTCAATCAACATCTCTTAATCTAACAATATAATTAAATAATCTCAATTAATTATGTTTACATATGAACTTTAATTCATTATTCATTTTATCACATAATTTTAATCATACATCATTTTAAATAAAATCTACCTTACACCCTATTAACTTTAGTCGTTGCACTTGAAATCCATCCATATGTATTAGTTCAAAACATATTGAGCCTAAGTGGCAGATTCTTACGTTTCGGATTCTGACATGGCGAAAATCTACATGTTGTTTATATATTCATTTTTGCTTTAGAGTTAGGGTTGATATTAGACATAAATATTTTTCTTCAAACTTGGTAAGTGTATATTTAATTTTGTTATTTTATTATCTTAGTACATATTTCCTTCTTAGTTTGGTCAAGTAACAATCTCACCATATTACAATTTTCTCTAATTTTTTCTCCTAAATTACGATTTACAATTCACTTTCTGCACTGTCTATTTTTTTCATCAATCAATCCATAAAAAATTTAAATAAAATAATTATTTTAGCAATAACTTTGATCATATATTTCTTAACTCAACACCCATGTAGTACACGGGTATTGTACTAATATTATTTAAATACAAGCTCAAAATTCCAACAAATCCTAACTCAATCAATTTTTTAAAAAAATTAATTCAACTTTCTTTCACTAAATTCAAACAAAACATTTTTTTTTCATATTAGACATTTCTCTTGGCCATTCAAACAAAACATTTTTTTTTTCATATTAGACATTTCTCTTGGCCCCTGTTTGTTTTGTAGAATTAGTCAGGATATTCCGTCTAATCCTGACCTAATCCTACGTTTGGTTCGTTGTATTAAGGCCGTAGGATTGAATCGACCCGAGATAAAAAAAGTTAGGGCTTGATTGTCTATAAAATAATTTGTTCAAAATGAGTTATTTTGGTTAACTATAGTTAATTTTGAAAAAGTAGTATAATTAGTTGTTAGATGAATTTTAAGAATGTATTAAAATAATATTTAAAATAAAATGATTAAAATTGATTTGATGTAAAAGTAAGAGATAAATGATTGGAAATGATTGGAAATGATAGGTAGTTAAAAATATGTGAGTGGATGAATAGTGAATTAAAGTTGATGTGATGTGTAATAATGATTGGTTTGAATTGTTTAATTATATGAATAATATTAAAGATAGTAGGATTGAGTTAAATTTTGAGTTAAAATAAAAGTGAGTAAATTATTTCATAAACAATCAAGCCCTTAATTATCTCATAAAATCAGAATAATTGAATCCTTCATTTTCGTTGGATTAATCCAATCCCAAGAAACTAAAGTCGAATTTACCCTCGTTTTAATATTTTTCGGACTGTTTTGACCTTCACTATCACGTCGTCAGCGAACAGAAGTCTGATTTTGCCCTAGCACGAAGAACAGAACCGCACTCCAGCTTCATCTCCCTCGGCAACGATCGGTCGGCGCCTCTGCGGAACTCGTACATCCCTCACCGCTAGAACGGTAATTTTTCCCTTCCTTTGTTGTGTTGGCTATGTTGTTAAGAATTATAAAATCCCTCTTTGACGCACATTTGTGGATGAGTATGGAGGTGAGTTTTTTTTTT
>CACSLK010027832.1:6162878-6174754 GCA_902706635.1 Striga hermonthica
TTTTTTTTTGTGTGTAGCAGCATGAAAGATTTCAATGTGTTCGGACCCATATGTGTGCTTGAAGTGTGATTTCACGTAACCTTTTTTTCAGTTCGAAATAAATTGAGTTCCTAGTGTCTCAAATCTGTAATATGAGAGTGACATCTGATTGTGTGATGTGAGATGGTTATATGTGGAATTGAACTTCTAATTTCTAATTATTGATTCGTCTGATTGGTTAAGTCGTTTGGCAATGCATTTTGTTTACGATGAATAAGAATAATGTTTTGGATAAACCACACTTGGTAAGGGGCTTAATGTGTACCATTGATGATCCTGTGAACAAAAACAGAATGTATATACGTATGTGCAGCTTATATGCTATGTGTTTAGATTAAGTGTTAGAATAGTAGGAAAACTATTCTTAAATGCTAAATGTGTTTGGGCTCGGCATTTGTCATGCACATTTAGAAATAGAATTGTATCATGCTCTTACGAATGTCACACTAAAACTCAGTTATTAGAAACCTACCGTAACTATATACATGTGAAATTTCATTAATATAAATTATTACAGCATGTGTCGACGGTATGTGTAGTTCTATGCAAATTTGTTAACTCTAGTACTCTAGATATTTTGCTATGAACTTCAAAGATTGCTCTTTTAGACCGACAATGTTGTTTTGTGTCTGCTTATCTTATAATGGTGTGTTTGATTTTTTGAATTTGATGAAAGACTGCATAATTAACCGAGAAAGGGTAAAGCCCCATTGCTACCTGGTAGTTGAGAAACGCAAACCCTATTTCTTTTTATTCCTCGTAATTCCGTTTTACGTGTACGGTATTATCTGATTTCAGTTATGTAAAGACTTCTATTTATTTATTATTTATTTATTTTTATTTTTTTGATTAACCAAGGATTTAGATGGGGAAATCCGAGCCCACAATCGCTAATTCAAGTAAAATTAGATTCGAAGATAGTGATGACCATATAACTTCATCTGAAGATGAAGATGTAAGGAATTTTTCATGTTGGATTTCCATATTTTTTTTGATAAATTTTAATTTTCAGCACGTGTTATTGTCTTCTTCTTTTTTTAGGAGCGTGAAATAGAGAGGGAACTTGCTGAGGTGACATTTGAGGAGCTCCAAAGAGCTAAAGCTGATGGCTCGGAGATGGTTTACAGGAGGCCCAATACGGAGAAAAAAAGCAGTCGAGCAAATAAGAACAGGTTTTCTATCATCTTCATTGCTTTGCTTTTTTGTATGCTTTTATTTGTGCTTAATTGCTTATATGTTTCGAGATTTGTTTAGACCAATGGAGATGAGTAGCAAGAAGCCCGTCAGCAGATTTAGAGAAGTTATTCAAGTTCCTAAGAAGGTGAGTATTATCTTTTGTTTGATATGTAAATAATTGTTGGAATGTATGTATTTGTTTTTATTTTAATATATGTCAAGGATTTTATGCTAAGAAATTTTTTATCCATGGTCGTGACTGGAACTCTGTAATTATGATTTTCGGGGTGAAAACTTGAAATGATATATCCTTGTACTTCCTTATCCAAGGGAAGCCACATTGCATCACAAATTCAATAATGTTTATGGTGAGTCTATTCTAGTGTAAATTGAATAGCACCTTATATTATATGATGTCATTGCTTACGAAGTATGGATTGCTTTAATATAATTTGGACTTTATCACTTCGTTGGGGTCACAATGCTGAATAGTTATTTTTTTTTTTATTTTTTTTTTTTATGTGGAGGAAGTGATGATGTGTTGGTAACATTTGCTGCTTTCTTATAATATCTTTTGAGGGAATGAAATCTGTTAATATAAGCTACCACCTTCATTTCTTGTTGCGGTTAATGCTTTTTAATACCTTATGCACAGGTGGTACGGGATCCTCGATTTGAATCGTTATGTGGCACACTCGATGTGGACGGGTAAACTTCTTTTTGTTTCATATACCCCCCTTATTTTGCACACCTTCAAGTGTCTCTATTCGACTGCTCAGATGTCGCCCCATATCTATTAATCCTGATCATATATGCTTCAAAATCTGTTATGAATGTTAATTATCTATATACATGCTTCAAATCTGTTTTGAATGTTAGTGATCTAGGTCACCTTGAAATATAGACACTTTAATTTGTCAGGAGTGGTTAGAGGACATTTTCAGTTCTGTTATGGATGTCAAGGGTTTATATCATATAGACACTTGTCAGGGCTGATTAGAGAATAACATCTACCGATTTGTGCATTTTTTTTTTTCACATGATACAGTTTCTTGTAGTTGATCTAGGGCAATTTACGTATTTATGTAGGTTCAAGAAGAGATATAACTTTATTTATGATGAAGCACTTCCTGCTGAGAAAGAGGTATGACTCAATATTCCGATGCATACTTAATTTAATTGCTATTATTTGGTGCTCAGCTTGTGCACTCGATTTGGTTTTGGTGTCTGTAGGAACTGAAGAAACAGATGAAGAAAGCAAATGATCCAGAGGCCATAAGTGAACTGAAGGATCGACTGGCTCATATTGTGAGAGCTTTTTCCATTTTATGATTTTTATGTCTGCTTACTACATTTTTGTTTTCACATGCAAGTTGCTGATATTCAGTGTCTTCTAATGTACTAGGATAAAGAATTGAAATCTGCTGTAACAAAGCGTACCGAGAAGAATATCTTGGCTGAGCATAAGAAGAAAGAGAGAGAAGCTGCAAAGAAAGGGAAACAACCTTACTATCTGAAAAAATGTAGGTTCCCTCTCACTTTTAGATTGTTTGGTTTTTGTGAAAAAATTGGTTCAATATAGGAAACAAAGGAATACCATGAGTCGGAAACAAAGGAATACCATGAGTCATTTGACCATAGTAGTAAAACAATTGAAGAACTAATAAAGAAAAAGAAAAACAATAGTATTTCTTGAGAAAAATGCACCTTGCTAATTTTAAAATTCCAAAAATTCCTTCTCTTCATTCGGACAGTGATCTCTTGGTGGCTTATTAGAATCACATTACTCGGTTTTACGTTTATGCTTGATATCTCATCATTTGATAATTGAATTTGTCTAATATTGGGAAACCAAAGTTATGACTGTGTCAGACATTTGAACACACAATTGTCATTAACACGATACCTTTGCTTGCAGCCGAACTTCGGAAGCAACAGCTTATCGAGAAATACAAGGAACTCAAGGTATATTTAGTTGCTTACTTATAATACCTGTTCTTTTATTTATCTTGGCAGCCATGTCTGGTACTGTTGTCTTTTACTTAATCATCTTTTGTTGGAAATCTATTTTTTCTTGTGATTAATCAGGAGTCTGGCAAAGTCGAGTCTTTTATCGAGAAAAAGAGAAGGAAGAACGCCGCCAAGGACCACAGATACATTCCATATCGACGCCAGACAGAGAAAGGAAGCCAGCAATAGAAGTAGAGAACTGTTTTTTGCTTCACTTGTCGATTTCCCCCTTTCTAAAACATGCTGCTTACATCTGGCTGAGTGTCTGAAGATTCTAAAACAATTTACTATTTTTCGTGTGGTAGGAGAGGTGCATTAGAAAGACAAAACCCTCGATAAATCTCCCATGTTATTATGATCGTTTTAAGAATGGTGGAATTGTTTTCGATTCTTGTGGGTCTATCAATCTTTGTGATGTTTTGCATGCTGAAAACCCCTATGATTTTATTTTGTGTGAATTGAGTAACTGAAAATACTCGGAAAGCTTGGTTGAGCCAAATGCATTTGAGTCATTTTCTGAAATAAGATTTTGGATTGTCTGAATTTCCATAAGGTGGGCCTAAGAGCATCTCTAATAGTATACTATCCATTTTGTGTTGCATGTTAAGGAAGAAGGAGATTAAGAAATTGTGCCATGGTTAATGCTTAATATGATTTAATTTGACACGTGTAAGCTTATAATTGGTTGAAAAAGAAAAAAATGAATAAATAATATAATATATAATAAAAGTTGTTTAGAAATACTTCTACAACTCGAAAGACTCCTATAAATTTTTTGTCCCGCATAGTATTTTATGTGCTATGTGGCAACAAGATTGAGCAATCCAAGATGTTCTCACATGTAAAAGAAATATCGATCATAGACGCATGATAACATAAACCAAGTGATTCATAATTCATTAAAGGCTTAATTGCCTATAAATATAATACCTCAACTTTTTTATATAATCGCAAATAAAAATCAAGTTTTTTAGCTTTGTAAATAAATATCAAACATTTATTATGTGTTACAAATTTTTTTCCAAATCATTTTCCGGCCAAGTCGAGCTGAAGCGTCCGATCAAAAATCTTATGTAGCACTGATGAGGCTTGTTTGGCAGAACAATTTTTACACATCATCCTCCAAGTCATGTGGCAATAAAACCACTAATTCCCCTAAATAAAATCATAACCATATTTTTTTTTTTTTTTTTTTTTTTTTTTTGAAGAACCCATGAAAGCTTACCTGCAGAGGTGATGGTGGTCAAGCTACAAGGCTTTGGAGGCTCGTGCGGATAATAATGACTCGGGTGGAGCGTATCGAGGGAATGGGTTGAGCTCGTGCGGGCCCACCGGTCAACGTGTAAGAGCTCGGGAAAATTGGAAACGTGTTTCTTGAGCGACAACCGGAAAAAGACGTGCCTTTTTTTTTTGGTGATGGTGTTGTTCTTGATATAAGACTTTGAGATACTCTTTTCTTGTTTATAGGCAATTAAACCCTTCATTAAACAAGTGGTTTTCATAGTTTAATTGAGAAGAACATTAACCATTAATCAAACACTACTCAAGTGTTGGTACATTAAGTGAAAAAATTATTCAATATCCAGCCTGTTAATTTGAAAAACAGCAATATTGATTTTCTGAATAGTTAACTGATACACAAGAAAAGGACAAGACAATGACTAAAGATATTTCAAAGCATGTTCATGCACATTTTATATTCTCCACAAGTTTCTAGCACTAAGATTGATTTTCAAACAGGGCAACAACAAGTCCTTTTCCAGAACAGCAACATTTAAAATAGATATTCCAAGAGAACATTCACTTTGACCTGTTCAAATCTCAACCATAATTCCTACTCTGCACAGAGAGAGAGAGAGAGAGAGAGAGAGAGAGAGAGAGATTTTACTTCTGTCCACAAAAACAAACCCTGATCCAAACACAACACCAAACTGGAGTTCCTAACAATACTAACTTTCCCGGCTTGCCATTCGACAAACGAACCCTACGACTATAAGAAAACACGACATCCTATATAAAGAAGAAAAAAAAAAAGAGATGGGTCGCAATTAAAAAAGCTGTAACCTCTCCCTATACTCGGCCGGACATATCAACACTGAATCTACACAAAGACCGCCTTTCGTGTGCGTGCAGTCAATCTGGGTCATTGAAAACTTGACCCTCATCGACCTGCAGCTTTTACCGACAGTAAAATCCCCAGCATGATAGTGATTCCACCTCCCGGGTTCCTTCAAGTTCAAGTAACACTGTTTCGTAGCCTGTTGGCCGTCCCGAGTCGAGAGCTGAAACCGGACAGGCTTCCTTTCCCAGCCGTGAACGTGCTCTGAGTTACACACATGCCGGCCGAACCTCTTGTGAGTGCGGCCCAGCTGAAGTCTGAAAAAGAGACTGTACGAGCCTGTGGGGAATGGGAAATCGATCTCCCCATTCACCTCGAACCACCATGTTTGCTGGAGATATGCCACTGAAGCGAATCTAAAAAAAAAAAAAAGAATCAATTTTTACAATAATTTTTAAGGGTAGATAGAAAAAGATGTGATTAAAAAGAATAACATACATTGTGTGAGATATTTCTACATTACATCATGGACTTGATTAATTCTACCATTTCTTAGAAGATAGTACAGAGTAGATGGTCGAATATAGTCTTTAATATCAACACAATGTGAAATATGTGTCAAGAACTACAACCAGTTTGATCATTTTGCATAGATCTGAGAGTTTATTTTTCAAATGCAAACAAATGTTCCACGGAAGATAGAAAATAATCTGTGCTTATGTGAAAAATTGGAATTCCGATGACTGAAAAATAGGCCAAAATGTGGCAATAATTTCGGGGCAAAAAATTTATTTTATAGATCTAATTAACTATATATTACTAAATAGGCACCAAACAATAACAGAAAACATTGCGAAATTGAACCGAACTTAAAATTTCTAGAGCACGTTCGAATATGATAATCACTACTGACAGTCATATACGATCTTCAAAGACAAACGCAGAAACATATCACCACTGTCATAAATTTTAGAACGGATTTCCCGGAGAACAACTTGGGAACAAATTCAAAGAAACTTGGTCCCGAGGCTATATCATACAACTCGTGGAAAAGAACCTTTATTTTAGGAGAACCCAAGCAGAAAAAACCCAGAACACTATAATTTGCTCATCTGAAATAATAACAAATGCAACAGGCCACAACAGATTCAGCTCCTAACAACAAAATTCTGTCCTAAGAGAAACAAAGAACTCAGATTGATTAAGAACCCTCACCTCGATCCTTCCATCGGGATTCGACTCCAATATCTCCTGTCATCTATCCCTGTTATTGCCAATCCACTCGATGATACTAATGTACAAGTCTTGCCTGTGCTCTTATCCAACCACACTTTCTGCAAAGAATCCATATGTACAAACTCTTATTAGAAATTGTCTAAAATCCACCATAAACCCTTTTTTTCTTAACACCAAACAAACATCAAGAAACCTTGCTTAAACCTTTTCAAGAAAGGTAACCTCTAAATCTTTTTTTCCTATACTAAACCTCACCCAAAATACAGAACCTTGAACAAACACGACCACATCAACAAATAAACAAACAGAGATTTCAATATTGAAAGATCAAATTAGAACAGCATAAAGATCATACCTTTGTGCCACCGTCTAAAAGATTGGGCCTACAGAGCCTGGAATAAATATCCCTTTTGCACAGCCCTTTACAAAATCCATCATCCTTCTCGAACACCTTATCAATAACATCTCCATAATTCAACGGCAGCTTGGACTCCCACACGAAATCGGCCGACGATGCCCCTCTAAAAGCCCGGTTCAACATCGCCATCCGGCAGATCTGCGGCGGATCCAGGTACACCAGCACCGAGGCCACGCAGCTCTCCGGCAAGTCCCCCAACCCGGTCTCCGGCGACGGGCCGGCGTCGGAGCTTCCACCCCCAGCCATGAACGAAAACGACGAGCCCATTTTCATAAAAAAAAAAAAAAAAATCAGCTGAATTGAGCTTGCCTTTGCCTGACAAATGATAATTTGAGGAAAAGGGAATGTACAGATGCTCGTGAGGATAGCGATTTAGAGAGAGAAAGTGAGGAGAGAGATGCCAGTTGGCGTATATATAGCAGAGAGCTGTAGGTGGTTGTACGGGTGGCTATGTGTTTTGTTCTTTATAATAATAATAATAATAATAATATTTTCTTTCTCACTTTCCGTGTGTGTCTGTGTGGAATTATTGATGGGATTATGTATTAATTAAGGAGGGTAATTAGTTGAAATCATATTTGGTTGCCTTGATTACAGTGTTTTGTGACCCGGACCGGCCCGGCGGGTCGACCCGGGACCCGGTCGACCCGGAGCCAGAACCGGTCCGGGTGGGTTAATTAGACCGGGCAACAACGGACCCGGTCAAACCCGGTCAAAACCCGGTCGACCCGGCCTTGACCCGGTCGACCCGGGACAATGACCCGGCTGGGTCAACCCGGTTGACCCGGTCTATATGTATTTTTTTATTTTTTTTTTTTGTTTTTAAATTTTCTTTTTCTTTTTAAAAAATAAAATTATGTATATATATTTATATAATAAATATATACATATTATTACCACTTTAATCTACAAATTTTACATACAAAATATTTAAATTTGTTATTTTTATGTATATTTATATATCACAAAATACTCTATATATAATTTTATAAATTTTAAAATTAATTATCCGGTTCAACAATTGACCCGGTGACCCGGCGGTTGAACCGGTGACCCGGTGACCCGAAGACCTGCCCGGGTCGATTACCGGGCCGGGTTTAAAAACTATGCTTGATTATTATAAATGTTATTGGATAAGATTTTAGTTCCATTTTAGGTTTATTTATCAATGTTTTTGGATAAGAATTTGGTTTCATTTAAAAGACCATTGTGTCCTCATTGATTGGTAAGTATTTTTGTCATAAAAGGAATGGTATTTTTGAAAATATGATTACCTTACCCTTGTTTGCTTTGAAGGATTAGGTATGATATCTTGCCTTATCCTGCCTTAATTCCTCATTTGATTGGAATGATGACGGTCTGCTAGAAGCCTAGTTCCAAGATTAAAACACTTGTAATCCTTGTTTCATGAGATAACTCAATCTCAGCTATTGCATAGGGTATCAACAATCCTGGCTTGTAAATTATCATCTTTGTCCCCAACTTTTATTTAACTGATTTATTCAAAATTCAAATGGATAATAGAGTAATTTAAATTATTATGTTTGATTTTACATTTTTTTTTTCTTTTTTAAACATAAAGTTATCCTAATCCTTATCTTATAGTAGTATAACAAATATAAGATGATATTTGTCCAACAGTACAATTCTTCACAACTGAACAATTTTAGTCCAATCTCATCCCGTAAAGCAAACATGGCCTAAACATAATGAAAAATTAGGCAAGTAGGTTAAATATATTGAAGGTAACACAATCATGGATATAAGTAGTTATTAGGAAGGTATATTTTTGGTTCAATATTAGTTGGAAGATGCAAATAAATATTAACTTGTAAATAATTTGAAGTTGCATCTGATATGGCAATTATTTGAAAGCTAATGCCAATTGACAAGGCAACAACTGATTATGAAGTACTCATAACAGTACGCGACGCGTTCTTTTTTTATTTTATAACAAAAAAAAAATATGAACATATTGCAAAATAAATAAATAAACGTCGTGACTCGTGATAACGTGTTGATGAGTCGGCACCAAATGTGAAACCACTAGCCATTGGCAATTTTTTTAACAATGCTTTTTATAATTATTTTAGTGCGAAATGTTACGGTCTCGTTACGGAATCTTTTTCGTCGAGATTTGTAATCGGTAGATCATCATGTAACTATGAGAGATTGTTGATCTAACAGTTACAAACCTAACGAAATTGTTCCGTAACGGGACCGTAGCATTTCTCTTATTTTAATATTCACCGACTTTTCTTTTCTTTTTTAATTATGTTTATTTTTTATAGAAAATATGTTTTCCGTTATTTTGTCTGTATCTTTAAAATTTTATCAATACGAATTTTAAAATTAGATAAACATTTTTTTTTTTTATTTTAAACAAATTGTTATCTATCTACTTACATATCTTTAACTATAATGCTCACAACTAGTATTTAATTTTCACAATAAATATATATTACTTTAATTAATATTCACTAGAATTATCATCATATATTTTTTTTTTTATTTGATCAAATGTATACTATTCACATAATTTGAACATATATATATATATATATATATATATATATATATATATATATATGTGGGGTAACTGATATCATAACGCAAATGAATATATTACGAGAGATGTTACGGTCTCATTACGGAACCATTTCGTCCGAGTTCATAACCATTAAATCATTCATTCCAGCACGTACAATCATAAGCTATAATGTTTAAACGCATCATAAGCTAAGTTTGATAAGATGAGCGACATATTATCATCAAGGCCATTATAGGCTTACATACATATATGGCAATATGTACAATCATTAATGCCGCCAGCTGGCAAATTGAATAATCTAATGTATAATCCAGGTTAGTACATGTACTTTCTTTACATGCATGTGTTATATAATGTTTGATACGTATATATGAATATAATTGATTGATTTTTCTAACAGTTAGCTCATGTGATAGAATTTGCCAACAGCTGCATGTGCATTCTGTTTAATGCAGCTATCAATTTTATTATAATGTCAGTTTTAATAAATTATATATTGATTTCAATATTTGTTGTAAATATATTGTAACACCTACATATATATAATATAAGTGATTAATATATGGAGTAGAAACTGTATACATTATCATAAAAAAATAAAGTAGTTTTAACATAACTAAAATTAATAATTTTTTTTTTTTTTTTAATTTGAAATAATATACACTACAATCTTTTCAAATTAAGCGTCGATTTTATAGTATTTGCCACAATTATTCAACTTAATTCACTATGACTTATTTAAAATTGAAATGATATATTACAACTATGTCTGAATAAGAGAAAAAACTATTGAATCACCATGACTCAATTAAAATCGAAATGATATATTATATCTGAATAAGAGAAAAAAATATTGAAGTATTTTTTTTAGTATTATTTATTGATGATGATTAAATATGATAAATATTCACTTTCTAGAAATATAAAATAACAATTATTTTATAATTGGTTGATGCACATATAAATTAAATATTTAACAATTATATATATCACAAAACTAAAAAAAAAAAGATAATAACCTCTGTGTGTATTTGTATTCGGGCTAGTTAGCTCGCGGATGTTTATATTTCTTTTGAGCAATATATATCCTGTCGTTTCGAAAAAAAAAAGATAAATTTAATATTAATATTCCGAATGATTTTTATACTAATCAATATTTCTTCACTACTTTAATTTATACAAGTTATTATTTTTTCCTATCCATCGCACATGTTACATACTGTATATTCAATCTATCAAGCATCAATGAAGCATCGAATTATAAAGTACTGTACCATATTCACTCCATGAGCTAAATAATAATAATATCTGAAATGTCACAGTTGATCAAGTTGATCAATTTTCAGTATCAGGCATATATAACTCCATCAGTCCCAGAGCTTTTCACGAAAACACATACACAAGAATCGTCTCAGTCGGCCAATCTTTCAAACTGTTTTCCGGGTCTAATTCATGTGTTCGCCATATAAATCATACTCGAGAATCATCATATATCTGCGAAATTATATTTTTTTTCCCCCAACCAAATAATGAATGTCATCCAACCAAACGCGATAAACCAGACCAAGAATTCGGCATCTCCCCAACCAAATAATGAGTGTTGCCTGCATCTTCAGAAACTTTACAACATTAAGCATAAAAGGCTATATCAATTCCAGATACAAGGCTTCTTGTTTGCTGGTTAGACCCAAGTCATGCAGAGACGAAGTACTCTCTTCGTCACTGAATGCACGCCGAGGATATGGCCTCACCTGATTAAAAAATAAAAACAGATTATGAAAACCATATTAAAATTCATTTTCAATCTAGACTTGTAAATATAGCAGTCATTTTTTTTAAGAATATGTTTTATAATTTGGGAGTTTCAGGGTGATGCCAAAAACATTATGTTATTATCAACCAGTTGGCTTAATTATTACCAATCTGTAACTGCCAGATTTGACCACTCTGCCGACATCGATGAAGTCGAACAGACACTGTAAAACAATAGAAAATTATGTGAGTTTAATATTCATGAAATTCATTTTTCAGCATCAGATCATACACATGCAAAAAAGCAACTCACATTACATATATCTACCACAAGGATTCCCCGCAGGCCGCAAGCTAATTTGCATATATCAACATATTTATGTTTTTTATTTCAGATGTGTCGATATGTTTCTCAATTCAATAATAACAATAACAAAACAGCAAACAAGATATTGAATACAGTTTTAGAATACTGGAAAAGGAAAAGAACTTTTAATGAATATTTAAATATTAATAGAGAAATTGGTTGTTGATATAATAACCGCTTTAATTCTCTATTGTTCACTATACCGATGTTCTCATCTTTTTGAGAGAAATTTAACCAAGAAACCATAAATTGAAAAAAAAAAAAAAAA
>CACSLK010027832.1:6174776-6184960 GCA_902706635.1 Striga hermonthica
AAAAAAAAAAAAAAAAATTGGACTCATATCAAAATCTTTTACATTTTTCAAAGAGTCCTTAGCGTTACTCCTATGGCATGTGTGCTTCTCTCATACAAAAAGTGCGTGAATAATTGAATATGTGAGCATCAAATATTTATTTGCAGCTCCGAAAGGCTCATGCACATCTCAGTTGAAAGGTTACCTGTAGCTTGTCTGACTTCAGAAATCGGCGTCCTCTCCTACTTCCATCTGGCATACGCACAAGGAGTGTTACAGCATTCTCATCCTCTGCTGTTGGCTCTTGAGGAAGAGAAGCTTCCTTCGCTGCTAGTTGTCTCTCAACTTCCTAAAAATAATGAGGAAAAACCACAAGGACCCTCAAAACAGAGGCAGAATCAATTTGGCAGCATTATCTGACAGCATAAAATATTCACCAGCAGAATTTTCTTATCTGGATTAATTTTGCATGTCACAAGTCCACAAGACAGCATATACATATATATTCAACATCAGTAGGAGCATTAATAAAGAAATCTTATCCCACGGCATGCGGGATTGAGTTCCCCAGATTGTTACATGTGCATGCGTCAATTTTCCAAAGTTGTTGCAACATTGAAACTCAAGTCAATAAAAGTGGCTTAAAGTAAGATCAAAATCCCAAAATTAAATACCTCTTCCTCTTGCAGTTTTCTGCGCAATTCATCCTCTTTCCGTTTCTCTTCTGCCAGAGCAGTTTCGGCTTCTTCCTTAGCCTTCAGTTCTTTTTCTCTGTCAGCTTGTAAAGCAGCAAGATACTGATCGTCCTGCATAAATTTAAAGATTAGTAACCAAGCAAACTGGAATATAGCTAGCACTACAAGCTCAGAGAGTGGACCTGTTGTTCTCGTATGAGTCGCTGAGCAGCAAGAGAAGGTGATGGAGGACGAGGCATACGCCAGGGATAGGGATCCACTGTAGTACCTAAACCATTTCTCATCAGCTGATGAGGTTCATACGAAATACCCATAATTGCAGCCTCAAGCATTACAGCTTCATCATGTTCCTCTGAAGAGATGCCACCCCACTTTTGAACAAATAAAAAAGAAAATCTAATTATTCCCAATTCATCGAAGAATAAATATTGTGCAACAGATCACAAAAATAGTATGTAAGGAATATCAACCCAAGAATTACCACCTCAGAGGGGAAATCATTTCTATCATGCTGCGGATCATGAACACGATCATGCTGTGGAGGACTGGAAGGCGGGCTGACCTCCTCTTCTTCAATATTATTAGCAATGTCAAGATGACCTGAAGACACGCGTCTTCTCCTGTGTCTAACCAGTGGCTCTTCTACATCATCAACTTCATCTTGGAGAGATGTGCCTCCATGCTCCAACTGAGATTGCCTGCAGACATCAAATGCTTGGGTAAGTCCACGGAATGAACAGTTTCCAGATACATCGAGACACTCATGCAGAGCATAGTGCAATAAACAATATTGATGACAGATATGACTAACCGTCCATTGGAAAGTATTCTACCCCACTCCTCAGGGGAAGTAGTTGATATCTGACCTACTTCTGAGGCTCCAGTATTTCCTTCCTGTTCCCTAAGCGCTTTTTCCCGCTCTGCAGTCTAGAATCAATCATGTTAACTGGAGAAGATATTGATATCAAACAATTTTAGACAGTTGAAGCAAACCTGTAATGACAACGAAACTGCATGTGCAAGGTCAGCATCTTCTTGGTGGGACTGTCCTCCAGGCTGAGAAGTGGGATACTGCGCATCCTGCATCAGAACAAAGATGACATCAATATTTCAAATATTCAAATACTATTAGCAGCTCATACTTTGTAAATATGTTTCATACAAGATGATCGCCAACTAGTTGATTTGGCACTGAAGCATCCTGTTTCGAAGCCTCAATAGCAGCTCGTATCATTTCTTCCTCTATCTCATTTCCGTAGTCGGGCACATCCACAATAGTGGGAGCACTTGGTCCATGATTAGTTGATGTGCCTCCAGTCCCATGTCCAACAGCTTGCGTGATTGGTGAATTCAACGAACTTTTCTCATCATGTTCATCATCAATTATGGCCGTTTCACGAATTTCAGGGCCATGTTCACGTGCAGTTTCAGTTACCTCTTCAATCTTGAGAGCATCACCAGAGTGACCTGATGCTCCAATCCCATCTTTCACCTCAATTGGGATCTCCTTTACCTCTCTTGGGTGTGAGACAAAAGGTGATGGAGCTGGGGCGCTACCAATGTCGAACATATTTCTGGTGAAATTGGGATCAAGGAGAGAGAAAGGGTTCAAATCTCTGGCAAGGGGGAGTGATGAGGTCGGAGGTCTGCGGGACTCGATTGGTATTGGATCATCTATGTCCATATCATCTAGAGGAGCAGCTAAAGATGCCTCTTGAGTTCTACATGCAGAAGAAGGAAAACAAAACCAAAAATTACATCACACACGACATTAAGATGCAACATTGATAATAGGTTAAATTTCAGAATGGTGTCGCTGAGGGTCTGCCCTAGCAACCAAAAAAATAAGTAATAAGGCAGTAAAAACTAAAAACTAACAGGTTTCTATCCCCTTCACTGAAATAAGCATTCACAGCTGCATTCAAATTGCCATGATGATCCTGCACAACCAAAGATGTTCACAAAATTAGAGATTACAGTCTAAAAATTCTGCATTATGGGATCCTTTAATCCTGAAAACTCTTGAAGTGATTAAATGGAATTACTTGACCACCACTAAAACTTCAAGTGAGTGACAACGGAGTACATTTGCTGAATATTATGTTATGATGTTACACATCCTTCAACGGCACTAAGAAAAACCAGTATCCCCACTCAATAGCAACACAAAGAAAGTAATAACAACGTTTTCTTATTTGAACCATCTTTTCCCTTGAATGCAATAAATGATTTCTCGTGGAACATAAAGCCACTTAAACAAGATATATATTAAAAAAGTTAAATTAGTACAAGACTTGTGAAGATTTTTAAAAGGAACAGGACACCAAAGAAGTTAAATCTAGGATCAATTGAGAATGTTTGCCATTTAAATTGCTTCACCTAAAATAGCGACTAACTGCCGATGTGAGTAGTGTGCAGGTGATCAGGGCATTGTTCTAAGAAAATGGGTAACGAAGGATCAATTTTCACAGAATTAAATCGTTAGAGGGACGTTATTATAAACCTTCCAACGAAAGAAAACAACAGAACACACAAGACGTAATTACTTTAATTTTGGCATCGATCAACCAAATACAACATGGTACACTGATGGGGTAATTTAATATTTCCACAAGTACCCATAATCAATTCACAAAGTCAGAATGTGTTCCATAACTTCACATGGTAGTAAAAATCTGGGTACAAATTACGACACCGAGCCCAAAGTTGTGGTAATTTCACCCCTTGGTCCAATAAAGGACACTGAAGTCAGATATTGAAACAACACAAAATACAAGATTCTGTTCACTTCAAAGATTAGAAAATGTAAGATTTCATCAACGGCATAACACACTATCCATCTCAATCCAGTGAGCTCCAATCTCAAACACCACAGCCCACCTACACAAACTACAGCCCACCACAATCCCAGAACTACAAAACATCAAATAACCCCATTTCTATAGGAGACATCGGAAACAAAGAAAACCCCTAATTCCTCCAACCATAAAAACATCTGGTAAACACCAAACTGAAACAGCTTTGACTAGCAAAAAATCCAGCAGAAACATCAAGAACTACAACAACAACGACAGAGACATTGGATTATCGGGTTACCAGAACGATTCAAACTGAAAAAAAAAAAAGAAAAAAAAAAACTACCTCAAGTCTCCGTACAGCGGCGGCCTCATCGGCGCCGGTGATGTTCATGAAAGTGGCGATTGCTTCCTGATCAGGCGTCGCCATAATTTATTTGAGAGTTTGTCTGTGACTAAATTTGGTATATGCTGCAAATGAAGGTGAAAGAAAAAAAAATTCAGATATATTTATACGATCGATCCCAAAGGGGATGAGGACTGAGGTGTCTTTTTTGTCACCGACTGAGGGATATTAGAGGAACCCAAGTGAAGAGGACGATCCTTTCTTCTGCTATTCACTCATTCTAAACGTCCACGCTTTCCCTTTCTTTTTCTTCACCATATTGTTTTAGAATTTAGTATTTACCCTAAAACATGTTGATAAAACTAACTGTAATATAAATTAGGAATTAGGAAAATACTAAAGTTCCCATGATGATTACAATGTGTGCAGTTGATATGCAACTTCCCTATATAAAAGGCTAGTAATAATTGTGAATATCCAACAATTTAAATAAATGAACAGAATCATACCGTTATGGGTAGGGCTGCAAACGAGCCGAGCCAAGTCGAGTATTAGTCTTATCGAGCAGGATTGAGTTTTTTTTATCTGCTCGAGCTCGAGTTCAAGCTCATCGAGCTCGATTTTTTAGGCTCGAGCTCGACTCGATAAAAAATTATAATAGCTCGAGCTCGGCTCGGACTCGGCTCGAAATCAAAATGCTCGAGCTCGGCTCGAAAATTAGGTAAAATTACCAGTAAACATCTATGCTAATATACAAAATAAGGGTTATTTTAGTAATTAACGTATATTTCGAGCCGCTCGACAAGACAAAATCGATTCGAGTTCGGTCAAATTCGAGTTCCAGTCGAGCTTTGACTCGAGCGCTCGCGAGCGGCTCATGAGCCGCTCGACTCGTTTGCAGCCCTAGACTTACTGGATTGTAGCCGTCCCTCCAAATTATAATATTGTCGTGTTATACGAATGTTAGTTAATAAAGTCGTTGTCAAATTTTGATTAATTTGTTGTCCTACGTATGTACAAAAGATGTGTATGATTTTTCATATTCTAGAATGGAATCTTTAATAAATAAAATATTAGTTTGTGGGTTATTTAACTTTACTTGTATTTTGTTGGTGAGGTTAGTAAATATGACGTTAGATATGCACGATTTTTCATATTTTAGAATGGAATCTTTAATAAATAAAATCTTAATTTGTGCGTTATTTAACTCTACTTGTATTTTGTTGGTGAGGTTAATAAATATGGTTTTGCGGTTGGCAGTGCCAGACACGTAGTCAATATTTGTTGAACTCCGTTATCAATTTTGTGTGTTCTTTTAATTTTTCATCTTTTATTTATTTGTGTTGGTTTATTTTTGTTTGGAGTAGTGGTTGTCATATTTGTTATAGGAGTATTTTTGTCTGTTGCACTTCTTGCTCTACCCACAATAAGTGATATCAGAGCCGAAGGTTCGTCGTAGGCTCATTCGGTGAGGCGAACAATGGGTTCAAGTTCAAGATATCCAAGGAGATCAATGGCGCATCATCCTCTGCACTCATTCCGGCAAGGACGGCGATGCCGAACGTCAGACTCCAGGTGGAGATCTTCGATTGCACCGATCATTTCGGCATGTGGCACAACGAGGTGTTGGATTATCTATTTCAACAACGCGTCGACATTGTCATTGAAGAGGAGAAGCCAACTGACGTTGGTGAGAAAGATTGGAAGATTGTCAACCGCTTAGCGTATGGAACAATCCATTCGTGTTTGTCGAGGGAGCAGAAGTACGCGTTCAAGAATGAGAACTCTGTTCACACTCTTTGAATGTTTTGTAGGATAAATTTCTGAAGAAGAAAGGTTAGAATAAGCTTCTTATGAAGAAGCCATTGTTCTGATTTGAGTACCGTCATGGCACAACGCTGAATGACCACGTCACTACATTCAATCAATTGGTTGCAGATTTGTTAAACTTGGACGTCACATTCAGCAATGAAGATTTAGCTCTAATGGTGGTATCATCACTTTCGGATGACTTCGAGCACTTTGAGATTACCCTTCTCCATGCAAACTGGTGCTATGTTTCCCATCTCTCCCTATCTACTCGGTCAATTTCCGCGGATGGGAGGGTCGGTTTCTCTGGCTTGTGTTCTTTCCTCCTAGGAGGACGTTTTGGTCACGATTTTCAGCAACTAGTTGGGACAGTGTGTGTTTCGACCACAATTTGTCACAATCGATAGAGGATCTTTCCTCTGGAGGAGATTTCTACTACGGATTCTGGTGTTTTGATGGTGAAGATTGTGGATCTCGGTGTTGTTCTTTGACTTTGAAGAATGGATTTGGTGCGCTGATATGGATTTGGTGCGCTAATCTCAAATTTTCGTATAATAATAGAAGTTGGAAGATTTCAAATCCAGGCTAGATAATTTTCGTGAATTGAAATTAATGTGACGTGAAAGGATAATTAATTAATATTATTTAATTATATTAATAATATGAATAATTATAAACTTAAATTAAATTTTGAGCTGAAATTGAATTTTTTGGTTTGCGTGTTTTTTTATAAACAAGTTTGCACTAAACGAACGAGTCGTTTTATTAACTCGGCTTAACTCAGCTTGGAAACGCCTTCTCCAAAAACACTGGGCAAATCTCCCGATCTGGATGCAAGCAAGACACTTCCCCAAGAACCAATGGAAGAGAGAAACAAAATTGGGATTAAGATAAAGAAGCTGGGGTTCTGGAAATGGGCCATAGCTTCCGTCATATTCAGACTAATCATGATCTATTCATCGGAAAAACTCAACCTTTCTACCCGGCCGGAAGTCTCTACTCCGGTCACCAGCCTGCGCCGCTGTAGTTCCTCTCTCCCTCTCCCTATCTCCATAACACATATATGTATGTATTTATCCATCTTTTGAAGTAATTATCAAGCTTAACCATTTTTTTTCTTCGATTTTGTCCGGTCTGTGTCGTTGTAGTGGCGGAGGGTTACTGGCTAAAGCAGTTATCGATGTCGCCGTATTCGGGTTCGTCTATTTTCATTTGTAGTGCTTATATTTAACTAGTAACAGTTGATTTCTGTTTATGGATTTTTGGCTTAATTGAATTGTAATGGCTGTGATAAGCAGGTTCAATGTACCATGGATCGCCGTTATTGCTCTCGGTGCTCGGACCACTAACTGTGAAGTAGCAGCTCTTCCTATTATCTATTTTTTACTAACTTCTGAATAAGATCATAGCTCTGTTGGGTAGACAAATTATGCAGCTATTGATGATTAATATAATTGCATAATGCAGGGTTGAGGGCCAATCTAGTCATCTATTGTGCAGGTATTAGCTTTTTATCTCGGTGTAATATATATATATATTGATCTTTATTGTGTTAACGGATTCGTGTTTTTGACGTCACTCTAATGCACATTGGTCTGCAATAGCATAAAACCAGTTGTTGTGTGATTATGAGTTTAAGCCAATAATTCTCTAGTTTTTATTGTAATGCGTTCAAAATGTTTTTTTTAGCAGTATGATATATGAAGTTCAAGTTAGAATCCGGTAAAGATTTTTATTTTTTTCATAATTTGATTATTATACGTCTCCTGAACAGTAGCAAAAGGTTCAAGTATCTGTTCTAGCTTCTTACACTCTTGGTTAAATGAATATTGTAAGAACCTTTTACTATAGACATCTTAATTTTCGTGCGAATTCTTACCATGTATAAACACAGATTTTTGTGGTAAGGCACAACACTCATCATGTTTTGTGATATCATCATGCCGACCTAGCTTTCTAGCAAACTGCAAGTCTCAGAATCTAGTTTGTAATGTGCGCTTATAAATGCACAAGCTCTGTCTTCTCAGAAACACAACTTTACTAATTTGTCTTTGGAGTTATAAAATATAAATTACTATTATAGAGCACGTAACTCCTTTGTTCGCTGCAGTATTATGTCCAACGAAGTATCAGTTTTCACATTAGACTCTAATGATTGAATAGTTCTCAACATGCCAACAATTGCAACTCTACTATAGTTGTCATGCATTGATATTACTAAATTAGTCAGTCAAGAAGTTTGAAGACAGTTATGTGACACCAATTACTACATGGATACATCTAAGTTGTTGTTGTTGTTTTTTTTTTTTTAAAGAATTCTGTATGGAATAACAACAATTATTGCAATATTTGCAGATTCCTAATTTTCTTAGAGATGATCGACAAATGACGTCGACGTCTTCTCTTTACTTTCTTTATTTAGTAGTATATTCTTCCGATATCATTCAGCGTATACATTATCAGCTCATTTTGGATATAGTCTGGTTTCTGTGGTTGCAGATTTTGTGAGTGCAGTTCTCATCCGTGCTACTGGGCAGAGTCTTCTAACAGCACATGCTCACACTTTGAAATCATTAGGACTTGATAAACTGACCAAGGACGTAGGTAATCCACATCGGTCTTTCTGTCTTGCAGTATCCATCTGTTGAATGCTTCATGTAAACTGATAAAGTTACTTTTTTTTTTTTTCTTAAAACTAGAGATTCTTCCCTCTGGCGATGTTGCTGCACTTGTGTATCTGTGGAACCCTTTCACAATAGTCTCAAGCATTGGGTTTAATACATCACCTATCGAAAATCTGTTTGTCATCTTATCTCTTTATGGAGCATCTTCAGGTACGAAGTCGACTTCCTTTTTCTCTATCACCTATATGCATAATCAACAATACTTATACTTAGGAGGATTCATGATTCTTCTCTGCTGTTGGTTTAACTCGTTCAAATAACTCAACCTTTTGTGTTGTATCTGGAATTTGTCACACATGTTTCATATATTTCTATAGTTGTTTTGCCTTAAACACTTCCTGTTCTTTGATTTTGGATTATCTCATAGCTTTATAAGGCATTCTCCAATAACTTTGCACGTGGTAATAATTTTTCTAAGGAACTATTATATATCTCCTGGAATTTTTTGATTTATGTAATAATTTCCAGCAATCCTTGCTTAAAGTGCTGAAGTGATTAGAACACTTGAACATTATTTTTGAGTCTGAAGAAGAAACAAGTTACATTAAGTGCTCACCTTTTTTCTTAAATTCGGGATTGAAAGCTGAATGTCTTAATTTTATGGTCTGTACTATAAAAGGTAAAATGTAAAGAAAGGCTACATTGCCTCTACCACAAGCTTGTAGCTCAAATAGGATTTCCCACCCTTTATAAGGGTTTTGTACTGATTGGTGCAGGGTGTTTGTACCTCAGTTTGGTAGGTATTTAGACTCCCTTCCCTGCCAGTACACATGTAACTTTTGAAAAAATGGCTACGTTGCTGTTATGTTGCAGAAACACAACTGAGTATTTATTGGTGACTGCTTAATGATACGTGTTTGTTCTGTGAAAATGATGAAACGCTGATAAGTCTTTTCGATGGCTGTCAATCAGACACTCCTGATCATAATATAGATTCTAATTATGTTCACTAAGTTATACTTACAATATGCGCAGGGCTAATTCCGTTGGCAGCTTTTGGATGGGTCGTGGCATCACACTTGTCTCTTTATCCATTGGTTTTAGTTATCCCCGTATGTTTTCTCAATTCTTACATAATGGGCAATTGGTTTAGCAGACTTATCAAAGATATGCATGTAGAGGATCTTTATTTTGTTTTTAACATTCTCCATTGCAGTTAATCTTTATATTAGGTTATGGTATGGATGCACCACCGAGAAAATTGTTTACAAAAAGTGACCGACAAGCAGAAAAGAGTTCATCTGAACATGTGGACCTCAAGTCCGTGACTACTAAGCCCATAAAACCGACATTTTCCTGGCGACGTGTCATTCTTTTCATTTTATGGGCATCAATATGGATATGCTATGTGTTAATTCTGTGTGCTATCGCTATGAGAGAGTATGGTGGCCTTGATGAGATGTTTAAGAGGTAAAGTTGTGTAGCAGAATGCTCATTTGTTTTCCCAAGTTCACTCCAATTTATGGGGGATGTAGAAGTTTTATCTACTAGTTATTTTTATGTTCTCTATTTCAATTAATGTTGGAGTTTCAGACTTTAAACGTTAAGAAGAATTATGAATCCTAGCACAAACATCCAATTGATGGCAATGGAAGTTTCTTTTTCTTTTTGTTCAATCTAATGTGAAGGTCTGTGTCCTTGAGTAATAGCAAGAAAGTCATGCATAATGCTTTCTATTGTTGAAATTATTTTCTTTCTTTTAATCAATGAAACCAAGTAGTTTTCAATATGGTAAGTGTGACTTCTGAAACTCATTTCTTGCATTTGGATATTCACCTTGGTAGTTTTCTTGCATTTATTGCATTTTACGTGGGTATATTTTGCTTTTGGAAATTTCCTTAGGTGTTTTTTGAAATTTCCCCTAAGGCATCGTTCC
>CACSLK010027832.1:6205566-6254744 GCA_902706635.1 Striga hermonthica
TATATATATATACACACATACTGTGTTTTAAACTAGGTTGAATAGCTATGCTTGGATATAAGATGTTTTGAGTTGTTTGAATTTTTTGGTTTGATATTGTTAATTTTAAAAAAGTTGTCCGATTAATTGTTAACATAATTTTGAATTCATAGTAAAATAAAATAATTAAAGTTGATTCAATATAGAAATGGGAGAGAGATGATGTGAAATGATGATTAGTTAAAATTATGTGAGTTGATGAATATTGAATTAAAGTTGATGTAATGTGTAAGAATGATTTAGTGGTATTATTTAATTATATCGATAATATTGATAAGAGTGAGATTGAATTACAGAGTTAGATTTTAGTTAAATTAATTGATTACAAGTAATTGATTTTTTTTAGAAAAATTTGTATCTAAACATGCACTAATGCTTGAGAGAGTCTGGCAAAGCATTTGATAAACGAGTAAAAGATTGCCAAATTTTATTTTGTGAAAGCTTACACTAATAAATATTAAATTTTAAACAAGTTATTTCCGAACAATTTATTTCACTTGAAACTAATAAAAAAAAATAAAAGTTAAACTATGTACAAATTCGACTAATTAAATAAATAAGTTCATAAGATGTTCGTCTTCGGCACAATAGATAAGTGAATAAGCAAAAATTTAGTTTTCACGAGTCAAACTAAAGTCTGAATTATAGAATCAGTATTTTAATATAATTATATAGTTCATTTTACCATTTGTTAAAATTTTTATACACTCATTATTAAACTATAATTTTAAATAATATATACATACATCTAATGAAAAAAAAATTACATTTGGTACACAATATCTGTTACTAGTTTCATATATCCGAACCCGTTTTTTAGATTGAATCGATGTGAGAAGTTTACAAACTCTAATATCAAATCACACATCTAATTAAGTATAACTAAATCTTCAATTCATCGAACGATGCTTTATTATAGTCAATTTGTGCTAATTTTAATCACAATCAATAAAAAATGAACGATGAAGACAATAATATACAACTTAGAATTTGTAAAATGAATGTTCAAATAAAAAAAGGAAAATGTTGTATTGCCCACATTGTGTACAACAATGAACAATACAGGTGGAATCCCTCCAGTATGTAATTGTTGTGGATGTTTCACTTATATTGTCAATCTAGTTTTGTTTAAGCTAAGTTGGCGATGGTGCCATAACCAATAGAGAGATGTCAAAATTGCACATTATATGTCACATGCGAGCATTTTGTCGTTTGAAAAATAAAAATAAAAATACAAATGTGTCATATGCGAGCGTAATTACAAATACGAACAACAAAGGTGCCATATATGAAATATACGTGTCCTAAAGGACTAAATTTAAAATATATATTTGATATAGGACTAAAATCTAAAAAGCGCACCGTTTTTGCGGGACTGATTTTACTATAATCCTTGACTTTTGTGGAGTTCCCATTGTGGGAATAAAGAGAAACCCAAACTCCGGTAGGCCGCCGCCTCCGATTCCGGCACCAGTTCCGGTCATCTGATGCCTGACCTGGACAGCTTCTGGTCGGAGAACTGATATTTCGCCTGAAATTTGGGGTTTCAATTTTCGCAGTATGCACAACAGATGGAGTTATTGCACGCATTATTTGCTCCAGTGGTGGCGCTTCATATTTAATGGCGCAAATGCATATGTAGAAGGTAATACAATACACCTGGGTGTTGATACTGATTGGTCATTTGTTCTTATGATTATGTCGTTGTAATTGTTTTTCTGCCTAATTCCATGAATGGGTCGAACTGTTTAACATCAACTGATGAAATCACCTTGCTTAACTGTTATCTTGTTCATCTTTTTAGTTCAGATCTCCAAATAATTGGAGCATTTTGAAGCTACTGCACTAATACTGATGTTCATTTGATTATATAATTGTATTATGTTTTTATTGTTTTTTGTGTTTTGTTTATACTTGGGCCCTTTACACAGTGTCAAGATTTGTGGACATTATATTGTTAGCTCCTTTTCTTCGTCTGATGAATTCGACTAAATTAATACGAGTGGGTTGATTGTAGTGTGCGAACTGTATTTGTTATCTGTGATTGGTATTTCAGATTTGATAGCGTTTCATTCACATAACGTTTGTCTTTTTTGATAATTCATGGGATATAAGTGTATATTGTTAATTGTGCCCTCATCTCAATAAAATGTAATAGTGAATGCCTCGTTTTCGTTTTCTTCTCACTCAGTTCGTGGATTCGGATTTTGGTTTGTAGGCGATATGCCTAGTGATTGAGGAGTTCCTTAGATGTAATTTTCCCATTTCTTGTTTTCAGAATGACATGTTTAGTCTAGATGTATGGTTGTAGAAAATAGGAGAAACTAATACCCATCGGAGGAGACTATATACAGAAAGTCAAGCTTGGTTGGGTAAATGTCATCTACATTTACTCCTGTAGATTTCTGTGGGGAAAATTCTTCGGCTCTTCTGATATGATTTTAATGATTTTAGGTGAAATGTTGATGAAAGTATGGCCACAATTGTCATGAATGTGCTGCTGGAGATAGTCTGAGCCAATAATATTAGGTTTATGCTGGTAATTTTGAAAACTGTTTATACTCATTGGATTGAACAAAATATAATCTTTTAGTTTTGAATTTGTACCCACGATAATCGATGGTAGTTTCTTATGGACGTGAGTTTCTGATTTACTTATGAACCAACTTTTGTTTTTTTTTTTCATATTATCATTATGACGTGAGAAGCAAAGCTTGGATGTTTTTGTTCCACAAGCTGATTTCAATTCAGCTAAAGAATCTCCGTGTTTTAGGATGTTGCAATCATAATAAACCTTAGGAAAATAGCGTTGTTCTTGAATTACATAATAGCTCCTGAACCATACACAGAACTCCAGTGGTTCCTAAACAACGCTAATTTTCCTCCTTAAAAATAGTAAACTAATGCATCCCATTCTCATATGAACATTTGATGGTACATACATCCTGACAGCTCGTCATTTACAGTTTTGCTATGAACTCAATAGGGGAACATTTGTGCCGCTTGAACTTTGTACACTTGTGTACAAAATTTGTACAAATTCATTGCACATTTTTCTTGTTCACTTCGTCAAGTGAATAATAAAAAAAAATCACGACTTCACTGGAAATCCTATCACCGAATCACGAATCTCTCGAATATCTAGCAGGTATGGGACATTGGAATTCAACGCCCTCAGAAGACATGCAATGCCGTTTGCGCCTTCCAGCTTGACCGAAACATTGACCACCCCATGACCCCTCGACCCGTCACTCTCCCTCAGACTGTAGCTCAAGAAACGAACTGAACCCACAGGCGAAAACCGGCTCACAATGTCGGCTGCTGGAATCAGACACCACCCGAGTCGAGTCCGGCCCATCAAAAGTTGTTTCGTGTAGAGCTGAAGGTAAACTCCCGGATACCTCTCATTGACTACGAATTGTTCAAACGGCAGCACAAACTTGTCACCCCATGTGGGATTCACGCCTCCTCTTTCGTCCACCCTGGTTTTGTACATTTTAGCGTTGTTGAAGAATGTGCAGTTGCAGTTCAACTTTCACCATCTCTGCATGAAGATGCTGCATGGTTTCAAATGGCGACTTATCAAAATCGCTTTTCTTTTATCGCTTTTCTTTTATTTTTTGGCTTTGATCTTAAACGGCGTCGTATCACTTAATGCGAACGACGCCGTTTTGATTTCCTTTTGTTTTTCCCTTTTCTTTACTACAAACGACGTCGCTTGGCATGTCAACGACGTCGTTTTGCTCTTCTTCTTGCATGTAGGATTTGTATATAAAGTTGGCCGTACGTACTCTGTTCTTTGATGAGAAAATTATGAACTGAGAAAATTCCAAAAATTGTGTTGTGAGTTTATACATTTTTACATGGTATCCAGAGCAAGCGGTTCTGGGCGAGCTTAGAGATCTGTGATTAATGGCGATGGCGAATGATTATGCAACTGGATCTGGAACGCGATCGGCGAGTCAAAATCCTTTGTTCCTTCATGGATCTGATCATCCTGGTTTGATGCTGGTTTCGAATCAACTCACTGGCAGCAATTTCCTCTCATGGCGTCGATCTATGATGATAGCTCTCGGAGCTAAGCGAAAGCTCGGATTTATAAATGGTGAGTTACCTGAACCTGCTATTGATGATGACGATTATGATGAGTGGAAAAAGGTCTATTTAACAGTTTTGTCATGGATTCTCAATTGTATGACCAAAGAGATAGCTGAATCGTTTGTGTATGCTGATACTTCTAAGGATCTTTGGGATGATATCTGTATGAGATTTGGAGAAAATAACGGTCCATTAAAATACAAACTGCAGAGAGAGATTAACAGTTTAGTGCAAGGAAATAGCACAGTGATGGATTATTTTAACAAATTGAAAAGATTATGGGATGAATATGCTTGTGTTGTGCCTCCTCAAACCTGCAACTGTGAAAAAGGAAAGCTGATAGCTAAAAATGAAGCTGAAAATAAGCTAATTCAGTTTCTTATGGGATTACATGAAGGATATGACAATTTGAAAAATCAGATTATGCTAATGGAACCCCTACCAAGTGTGAGTAAGGCTTATTCCATGGTACTCACTGCAGAAAGGCAAAGGACTGTAAGTAATTCTTATGATAGAGTGGATAATCTTGCTTTGAGCAGCAGGACTGAGGGATATGGAAGGGGTTTTAGTAATCAAGGAAGAGGTGTTGGTTATAGAGGAGCAAGCACATCAGGAGGAAGAGGTAGAGGCTTTCCCAGATTAAGCAAGGAAGAAAAGGCCAAGCTAGTATGTGACAAGTGTGGGATGAGAGGACATACAGTAGCAACTTGTTTCAAGCTACATGGGGTACCTGACTGGTACAAGGACTTAAAGGCTCAATCTGCCAATTGTGCTAACAGTGTGGAATCATATGATGAAGGAGAAGAGTGGAAAGATTCTGTGCAAGACAAAAGAAATGGAAAGGAGAATGAGTTGTCACTTGTAGTCAAACAATTGCAGGAATTGACACAACTCATAAAAGGAAAGGGAAATATAGAGAACAAATTGGATTATGCACAAATGGTAAGCTTCACAGACAAAGGCAGTGTTGATGAAATGCATTTTGCTCTAACCTCAGTAGAAGATGTGAGCTGCAGTGATTGGATTATAGACACTGGGGCAAGCAGACATATGTGTGGTGATTTGACCCTCATGAAGAACAGCTACACACTAAGAAATCCTGTGACTATCTGTCTGCCAGATGGATCAAACAAAAGTGTTAATGTCACTGGAATGGTGAGAGTCAGCAGCAACTTAACCTTGCATAATGTGTTGTTTGTACCAGGGTTCAAGTATAATCTATTATCAGTAAGTCAATTGTGCATGGATGAGAAGGTTAAATGTTCCTTTTCTGCTACCTCTTGTTACTTGAATCAAGAAGACACTGGAAAACTTGTTGGACAAGGAATTTCAAAGGGAAATCTTTACATCTTGGCTGCAGAAAGAATGGCTCACATAAACTCAGTCAGTGCCAACCTTACATTAGGTAAATGGCATCAATGTCTTGGGCATGCCAGCATCAGCACTATGGAACACCTTCAATTTCTTAAAGGAAAATATACTGAAGCTGACCAAAGAAAGATTAAATCATGTGAAGTTTGCCACAAAGCTAAGCAGCACAGACTGCCCTTTCAACACAGTAACATACATGCAACAAGGAGCTTTGAGATGCTTCATGCTGACATATGGGGACCTTGCAAGGAGGAAGCCATAACTGGTACTTCATTCTTCTTAACCATTGTTGATGATTTCAGTAGGGGAGTCTGGATTTTTCTGATGGAACAGAAGTCTCAAGCTGCAAAATTACTAAGTGGATTCATCTTGATGGTTGAAAATCAGTTTGAGACAACAGTTAAAAAGGTGAGAACAGACAATGGGAGAGAATTCCTTGGAAATGAACTTCAAAACTTCTTTCAGGGAAAGGGTGTGGTGCATGAAACTAGTTGTGTATACACACCACAACAAAATGGTGTGGTTGAGAGAAAGCACAGACAATTGCTTGAAATTGGGAGGGCTTTGATCTATCAAGCACAATTGCCTCTGAAGTTTTGGCCACACTCAGTCTTGGCAGCAGCATTTATTATAAACAGGCTCCCTAGTGCACTTCTCCAATGGAAAACACCTTTTGAGAGAATTTATAAGAAAGAACCTGATTACTCAAAGTTAAAGCCTTTTGGATGTTTGGCTTTTGCAGCAAGACTACAACCTTTCAAATCCAAATATGAGGCTAGAGGCAGCAAGTGTGTGTTTCTTGGATATGGACCAGGAAATAAAGGATTTCAGTTGTACAACATGGATAATGGAGAGTGCTTCATCTCCAGAGATGTCACTTTCTTTGATGATGTATTTCCATATGTAAAACCAGATGAGCATCAATCTGTACTACCACAAGCTGTAAGGGATGACATTTCAGAAGCAGAAGAGTTTGTTGAGCATCAAGAACCACAAGCTGAGATCTCAACAGAAATAAGAAGAGGTACTAGACAAAGAGGGGCACCTAAATGGCATCTTGACTATATTTGTGGAGGGTCTTCAACAATGGAAGAGATAAATAAAGAAAATACAGTGCCTTATCATTTTCTTTCTCCAAACATGAGTCACAGCACTTCACATAAGGAATTTCTAGCAAACATCTCACTTGAGAAGGAGCCTAGTCATTACAGACAAACTGTTTTGCACCCATCATGGGTTGAGGCAATGCAAAAGGAAATAGATGCTTTGGAGAGCAATCATACCTGGGAACTAACTGAGCTGCCACATGGCAAGAAGGCCATAGGGAGCAAGTGGGTTTATAAGATCAAGAGGAAGGCTGATGGGTCAGTTGAGAGATTCAAGGCAAGACTTGTTGCCAAGGGTTACAATCAAATAGAAGGTGTTAACTACTTTGATGTTTTCTCACCTGTTGCAAGATTGGTGACAGTAAGGGTCTTGATTGCTACAGCAATAAATAAGGGATGGCCAATTCACCAGTTGGATGTGAATAATGCTTTTCTACATGGCACACTTACTGAAGAAGTTTTTATGGTTCCACCTCTGGGGTATGATAAAGCTAAACCAGGGCAAGTGTGTAAACTGGTGAAGAGTCTCTATGGGCTCAAACAGGCTTCAAGAGAGTGGAATCAAGAATTATGCAGAAAACTATCTCAATTTGGTCTCCTGCAATCATCTTATGACCATTGCCTCTTTACCCTAACAAAGGACTCTGATTATCTGGCCCTCTTGGTCTATGTTGATGATGTTCTGGTCACCAGTTCATCACTCTCTCTAATGCAAGGCTTGAAGCAGTACCTAGATGAGCAGTTTACTATCAAAAATCTTGGAGTTGCCAAGTTCTTCTTGGGGGTGGAGTTGACCTACACTTCTAAAGGAGTATCTTTGTGTCAAAGGAAGTACATACTAGACATTCTTGGGGATTTGAATATGTTAGAATGTGCAGCTTCTCCTACTCCTCTACCTCTTGGAATCAGATTAGAAGCTCACAGTGGAACAGCCATGGATGAACCTGAATTATTTAGAAGACTTATTGGGAGATTGCTCTACCTTGGACTTACCAGGCCAGATGTGACTTATGCTGTTCAACAGCTCAGTCAGTTTGTTAACAATCCTCATGATTCACATTGGCTTGCAGCCTTGCACATTTTGAGGTATTTGAAAGGCAAGCCATCACTCGGCCTATTTTATCCTTTTCAGTCATCATCTTTCACTCTAGTGGCCTATTGTGATGCTGATTGGGCCACTTGCAAAGACACTAGACGATCCATCACAGGTTTTTGCATCTTTCTTGGTGATGCCCTTGTCTCTTGGAAGAGTAAAAAACAACACACTGTGTCAAAATCCTCGGCTGAGGCTGAGTATAGGGCAATGGGGTCAACTGTTTTAGAATTAATGTGGCTGCATTACTTGGCTCAAGAGTTCCACATTTCTCTTGTGTTTCCTATACCTCTTTGGTGTGACAATCAAGCTGCAATGCACATCACGGCAAATCCCGTCTTCCATGAGCGCACAAAGCACCTTGAGATTGATTGCCATGTTGTGAGAGATAAATATAAGCAGGGGTTCATACTTCCTATGTTTGTTGCTTCCATGCATCAATTGGCTGATCTCTTTACCAAAATCGTAGCAGGCCATCGTTTTTCTGATCTTGTGTCCAAGTTGGGCATGGTTGAGGTCGATCACGGCCCAACTTGAGGGGCGGGTGTTGAAGAATGTGCAGCTGCAGTTCAACTTTCACCATCTCTGCATGAAGATGCTGCATGGTTTCAAATGGCGACTTATCAAAATCGCTTTTCTTTTATCGCTTTTCTTTTATTTTTTGGCTTTGATCTTAAACGGCGTCGTATCACTTAATGCGAACGACGCCGTTTTGATTTCCTTTTGTTTTTCCCTTTTCTTTACTACAAACGACGTCGCTTGGCATGTCAACGACGTCGTTTTGCTCTTCTTCTTGCATGTAGGATTTGTATATAAAGTTGGCCGTACGTACTCTGTTCTTTGATGAGAAAATTATGAACTGAGAAAATTCCAAAAATTGTGTTGTGAGTTTATACATTTTTACAAGCGTTTTTATCGATGTTTGTTGTGGCGTTTGAGGTTGGGCAGAGAGTGATGAATGGCCGTATACGCTTGGAGAAGACCATTTGAGTTGAATTTTTTATGCCTTGAGCTGATATTATAGTGATTTCTAGAATTGGGTTTTGGCTGCTTTGATGCATGATTTAAATTTTTTGCAGTTTTCAGGTTTTGTTTGGAGGAAATGTCTGTTTTTGGTATGGGTTTTTATTTTTAGTATATAAAGTGATGGTGAAGGAAGATGTAAATGAGATTTCTTGGGGGTTTCTAGTGTTGGCCACAAGGCAACTTCTTGTGTGGAAAAATATTGCGGGCTGGAAAAATTTAAATTGGGCTGACTTTATTAGTTTAAGAGATGTGTAGAGGTTGAAGCATACTGATGATATGGTTATCTGTTGACGGATCAATTGGCCCTAAAAAGGAAGAAGGTTGTAGGAAAATTGATAAAAGTTTTTATTTTTTTTTTATTTCAATTTATGTGGGGTTTCTTAAATGTGTATTGGATGTATGAGAACTTTGTAGCGTGTGTAAATACAATCTCACATCAAAAAAATTAAAGGTTCAAGTCCAATATATAAACCTAAACTTGGTGGATTATTCTTTCTACTGTCAATTGGTTTTCGAATGGAATCTCATTTAAGCTTGTATTTTGGATTTGATGGAGAGCTGAGTTTTGAGCTTTCGAATGGAATCTCATTTAAGCTTGTATTTTGGATTTGATGGAGAGCTGAGTTTTGAGCTGTTGGTCTTAACAAACTTGGCCCACCTTATGATTGAGTTTTTGTCACTTGAACACACCCCATAAACAACAAAACTGTAATTTGTATATTAGGTCACATTGGAATATTATTGCACATTTGATTGATTTGTTTATAAAATATATTCAGAAGAATTAATAGGAATCACAATCATCATCCTTTGCAAGATGAATATGTTCACCCACATGGGTTTGAAAAAATGGAGCACAAATGGAGAAGAGTTTACAAGTTGAATAGTGTGATTTACCAGGTTCAGTGTATTTTTTTTTTTTCTCTAACTTCACTGTATGTAAGAATAGTCAAAAGAATGGAAGATGTTAAGGTCTCGTTACGGAACCATTCCGTCGGGGTTTGTAACCGTTTCAACTATCTCTAACAGTTACATGATGATCTAACGGTTACAAACCCTGACGGAATAGTTTCGTAACGGACATTTGCCCAAAAGAATATTATCCATAAAGATTAATAGAATTAGCTAATAATAGATAGTGAATTGCAGTGGATGACAAGATAAATGACGTAGTTTCTTTGAAACGAAGTTTTACGACCAGACGATTGCACACACCACACGATTGAACGTGTGCGTGTGGATCATACTTGTACGATAGTAAAGTGTTCACGGGGACATGATCGAATTTTTCGGAAGAATTATTATTTTTTTTTTCTAATTTATTATTTAAATTTATGTCTAATGTAAATTTATATATTTTACCATGCAGTCTTTAAAGTTTTACCTCCGATTCTCAATTTTCTCAAATTTAAAGATGATGATTCTGTATAATTTCTGCACCAAAGGAAATGAAAATGAAGTGTTTTTCCTTGTGTGGCTACAATACAATACAATAAGAGCTTGGTTCAAAAACTAAGTCAAAAAACCTTGCGACTCACGTGGTAAAGTTTTTTAATGAAATATATTTTTTAATACGAATTTCTAAATATATATATTTTTTAATACGAATTTATAAATTTAGGGAGAAATTAAATATATATATATATTTTTTTGTCATGGATATCGTTTCCGAAGACTGAAATTAGAAAAAAATTGAAGTTTTGCTCGACCCGACCCCTCTAATTAGAGTATAATTTTTGGGAGAAGAATAAAAACAAATAAATGAAAAAAATACTATGTTTAATCACAGTTTTAGTCTATCTTTTAAAAAAAAAAAATCACAGTTTTGGTAAAAATAAATATTGTTCGATCAAAAAAATAAAATTATTCATATAAAATTGCCAGCTATCAGGCCAATTGAGTGAAAAATTTCATGCTAAATAGGTAAAATATTAGATTAAATTGTGTGAACTCGCATTTTTGGGACTTAAAAAATTCAAAATGCAATTAAATTGAATCTAGGGTTGCAATCACAAAGAAGTAAAAAGAAGAGGACCAAAATGTAATTACTAAGGTGCCTCAGCTTCAGTCTTCATCTTGTTATCAGTATCCCCCATTATTTTTTTTTTTCATTTCCCATCCCTAAATTAAATTATTCAATTTGTTTTTCTTTTCGTGATTTTTGATTGTATATACTAATTACTTCAACATGGCAAGTTCCGGCGGGTTCAAACAGTAACGGCGGAGCTCCGGTGCACAATACTCCTTATTTCCGGCGAGTTTCCGTCAGGTCCCGGCGATTCAAGCGATGGTGATGGTCAATTCGATGTCCTTTTCCAACATCAGCTCTTATCTTCCGAGACTATGCCTGCCGCATAAGTCAGTCACCGGGCCACCGCGAACCACAAGGACGAAAGTGTTCGCGGTACTCTCGGACCCTCACGTTCTCCGGCTGGCGGAGACTCTCGAGGACTCCATCGCCTCCTCCTCCTCCTCCTCTCCGCCGCCGCCTCTCCAGAAGCTCCGGGACATCTCATCCCAATCCCTTCTGTCCACGCCCTGGCCCTCGCGGAAGGACGAGCCGTTTAGATTCACGGACACCTCGTTTATTAGGAACTCTGATGTTCAGCCTATTTCCCCTTTATCCACGCAGTCTCTTGCTTATTTGAGCGGCTTGATTGATACCCTTTCCCCTGGTCTCGCTATTGTCGATGGTTATCTGATGGACGATTTGTCGCACCTACCCGACCTGCCCGTCGGGGTGTTTGTGGGAGCTTTATCCAGATTGAACTCAGAGGATGTAATGGAAAAGGTGTCCAAATACGTCTCTGGTTTTCAGGGGGATTTGTTTTGGTCACTCAATGGTGTGGGTGCTCAGGATATGATTATCGTGTACGTGCCTCAGGGCTGTAAGGTTGAGAAACCTCTGCATTTGAGGTTCTTTTCGCTGAATGGAAGTGATAAGGATTCGAAAACCCTGCCGGTTTCGAATCCGAGGGTTTTGGTTTTGGTGGAGAGTGGTGGGGAGATTAGTATAGTGGAGGAGTATAGTGGTGGAGATGGGGATGATAAGTGTTATTGGACAAACTCGGTTATGGAAATTGTTATAGGAGATGCAGGGAAGGTCAGCCATTCGTATATTCAGTCACAGTCTTTCGGTGCTGCACATGTTAAATGGACTTCTGTTCGCCAGGTGGGTTGTAGCTTTCTTCTTCTAGAGGCATTTATCTTGGTCAATTGTCCAATTCCATATGTCATGTATTTTAATGTGCTTGCCTTTTGATTTATAGTCTGTGCCTTCACCTGCTTTTGAATGTTATAGACTGTGGAGGAAAATGAAATGAAAGAAAAGATTGTTAATTGCAGTCCTATTTTAGGTAGTGATGGTGTCTGCACAATGTTTTTGTATGCTCGAGAGGATGAGTTTTCATTTCCATTCGAATTTCACGCTTGCAGCTGGATAGGGTCATGGCTTCTTTATCGTACCTGAACACAACACACTTAGCTCTTATCTGCTCTTTTCAATTTTGTCTTGGGTGGACACTTTCCTTTTCTGGAAATGAGCAATCATTGTTTGTTTGTCCTGAATGTAGTCATGTACTGAATGTGCAAGAATAATGGAATGATACTAGTAATGGAATATGTAAGGATAATTTGATTAACATCTTATTCTAATTTTTAAAGCCTTTGTTGGCTTGATTTAGTGGCTGCATTGGTGCTTTTAGTGACACAGATGTCATTAGTTGCCTTTAAGAATTACACTATTCCTATTTGTTAGACACCTATATATTGGCATATGATGTTGACGAGTTTTGTTGTCTAAAAGACTTACTTTTTCGCTTTCATTTGCGTGCACAATCTAGAAAACATTAACAACTTGTATCATATTGGCTGTGTTCTTGTGCTTCATTTTGCAAGATTCTGAACTCTAAACAGTGCCATGTTGCAACACATTGAAAGATCGTTGTTCCTTTGAGAAGTTTGTTATTTGAAATGAGCTGCTAGAATATGCTATAATCTCGATCATGCACGACCGCTTCATTTTCTTCACATAATATTGAGCTCCTCCAATTATGGTTCGTCACAGATTCACTAATTAAGAATTCATAACTGCTGCCGCTAGAGTCATGGCTCCAAACTGATTTATCAAATATTATCATTATTGAAGATATATAAATGCAAATAATAAGAATTTCGGACAATTCAATGTCTACCTCAACTTTCCTTTCCTTCTATGCATTTGGATTAAGAATTGTCTTCGTGGTAGTTTCAGTTCTTAATAAATGTTGTTGATTTTGTAGGAGTCGAAAAGTGTCTATGAGGTAAGTGAAGTAAGCACTGGTGGAAAGTTGAGCAGGCACAATCTCCACGTTCAGCAAGTAGGGGCAGATACTGTAACAGAGTTATCCACATTTCACTTATCAGTCGGCGATCAACTACAAGACTTGCATAGTAAACTTGTCTTGGATCATCCACGGGGGGTTTCACGTCAACTTCACAAGTGTATTGTGGCACATTCTCAAGGCCAAGCTGTTTTTGATGGCAATGTTCAAGTCAATAGGTTTTACAAGCTCGTCTTCTCATTTACATGATTTGTCTGTTACTACGTTTTTATGCAGAGAATCATCGATTTTGTGTGTCAAATCCTTCATTTTGGTTAATTGAATCAGACATTGGTAGTCGATTCCTATTCAATCCTTAATACTTCTGATTTTGTTAATTGTTACGCAGAGAAGCTCAGCAAACAGATGCCGGACAGCTCACGAGGAGCCTTCTTTTGTCACCTCGGGCAACGGTCAACGTGAAACCGAACCTCCAAATAATTGCTGATGACGTGAAGTGCTCCCACGGAGCTGCCATTAGTGACCTTGAGGAGAATCAGCTTTTCTACTTGCGAGCGCGTGGTATTGACTTGGAAGCTGCAAGAAGAGCTCTGATTTTCTCGTTTGCGGCTGAGGTGATCGAGCATTTTCCCGACCCTGCGGTTAGGAAGAAAGTTGAGAGTCTCATAAGGTCGTTGTTCGATGCGACACTCGCTCCAAAGTAAGTGCCGATTGGTTTCGTAAAATGTGATGGAGTCTTGTAAATTAACCACTACTTTTTTTTTTCTTTTTTTTTTGCATGTTTGTGTGTGTGTGTGTTTGAGCAAAGGTTTAACTGTTATTATTCAGAGAAATGGTTCATAATAATACATTTGTTGTTTCTATCCAACTCTATTCTTACAAAGACTAATTGTGATTTATGGATTTGATAAGTTCAGATAGAGGTAATAGTCATAATTAGAAAGATGAATAAGCTATAAATTGTTCAAATCAAAAATAAATTTCTACCTAAACCAAGTGAACACTTATTTTATAAGCACTTGCTTTTGTTAAGCATAAGATAGGGTATCATGAAAATTGAATGAGAAAGTGAATGTTGTTTAACTACTAATCCATATATTATGTTACATTAACTTTTGCTTAAAATAGCAGCACCTCATTTGGATAGCATAACGCTGAATGAATCACTGATGAAAAGGAAGAGAGAACCCGCCAGCGTCCTCAATCTCCACTTCATGAAATGAAGGGAGTGGTGCAAATAGTACCGTTAAATTAAACAAGTCTGGCTTGGCTCGAGTTCTAGGCTTGAACGAGCCGAGCTCGAGCTCATTTAAAGCTCGATTGGTTAACGAGTAGAGCTTGGCTCGACTCGTTAAGGGTTGAAAATTAAATTTTTATATTATTTTTTATAGTTAGACTCGTTAAAGCACGAGATCAGCTAGTTAAGGCTCAGAGATTGCCTTAACGAGCCGAGCTCGAGCTCGAATTTTGGCTTGTTTATTTAACGAGTCGAGCAGCTCGGCTCGTTTACAGCTCTAGGTGCAAATGAATTGAAGTTGAATTTGTAATACTCGGCTTGTTAATATTAATGGAACGAACTCAAGCATTATTATTAAGTCGAGCTGAGACAAAAATTCAGAATGCTACATAAGAACTCTTTTATCGAGCTTTAACAAGTCGTTAACTAAATGAGTTTGTACCCAAGTAACTCATTTCATTTAAGGACTCTATGCAAAATCTTTATTGCGTTTTAGAAAGAAGATTATCACTTTATTTTGACATAATGTACTAACACTACTTAATATAAAAATAAAATTTGTTGATTTGAGACGACTTAACTAAGTAAAACAAATTAAGTTTTCTTGTTAAATAAATAACAATAAAAAAAAAATCATTATTTCTGCTTAAATACAATGGCTTACTAAATGAAGATAAGGTTTCAAGAGAAATTATCCCCAACAAAGAAGAGAAGAACCCTTTTCACTTTCAGCTTGCAATGGATATTTCTAATCTCATCAACATTTTCAAATAGGAAAATCCCCAAAACCCATTTTCACTCTTCTTTCTTCCAAATCCAAGTTTCCATGGCGATAAATCTCTCAGCCGCTCTACACCCATATCACCACCACCACTCAGACGCCACCCACCACCGCCCGCTCCATCTCACCACTCCATACTTTCTTCCCCACGCGAATAAAAGGTTAACCACCGTCCACTGTTCATCCAAGAAAGCAGCAGCGCCGCCGCCGCCGCCGCCCACCGTAGGTGGGGAGCAAAACAGCCCATCCTTAGCCGAGCAGCTTAAACCCTTGTCCACCACCGTTCTTTCCGGCGGACCAAACGAGACCCATCTCTTATCCAATCCCAAATCCACATGGGTTAACCCCACCAAGCCCAAACCGTCCGTACTCTCCCTCCAGCGCCACAAGCGCTCGTCTTCATACACGAACAATCCCCAATTCAAAGACCTCAGGCAGTTTTCATCGAAGCTCAACGAGTGCGATGAATCCGATTTCTTGTCTGTTCTCGAAGGTATCCCTCACTCGCCCACCCGGGAAAATGCGCTTTTCGTGTTAAAGAGTTTGCGTTCATGGCAAAAATCCCTTATTTTCCTCAATTGGGTTAAGGCCCAGAATGTTTTCCCCATGGAAACAATCTTTTACAATGTAACAATGAAGTCTTTGAGGCTTGGCAAGCAATTTCAGCACACAGAGGACCTTGCTCTCGAAATGATAGAGAAAGGTATCGAGCTCGACAACATTACGTATTCGACTATAATCACCTGCGCCAAAAAATGCAATCTTTTTGACAAAGCGGCCGATTGGTTCGAGCAGATGTACAAAACCGGGCTCATGCCCGATGAGGTCACTTATTCGGCCATCCTTGATGTGTATGCAAAGCTCGGTAAGGCCGAGGAGGTTTTGAGTTTGTACGAGAGGGCTAGGGCAAGCGGGTGGAAGCCCGACCCAATTGCATTTTCTGTGTTGGCAAAAATGTTTGGCGCGACTGGTGACTATGATGGTATTAAGTATGTCTTGCAAGAAATGAAGTCGCTCGGCGTACAGCCCAATTTGGTCGTGTACAACACGTTGCTAGAGGCGTTAGGCAAAGCCGGGAAGCCCGGGCTGGCCAGGAATTTGTTCGAGGAGATGGTTGGCTCGGGAATCGAGCCCAACGAGAAGACCTTAACAATATTGATAAAAATTTATGGGCGGGCCAGGTGGTCCCGGGATGCTGTGAAGCTTTGGGAACGTATGAGGGTGAACGGTTGGCCTGTGGATTTCATATTGTACAACTCGCTGTTGAGCATGTGTGCCGATCTTGGATTGGTGGATGAGGGAGAAAAGCTCTTTGATGACATGAAGGCCAATGGAAAGAGAAAACCCGACAGCTGGAGCTACACGGCTATGATGAATATATACGGGAGCGCTGGTAGTGTCGACAAGGCCATGGCTCTTTTTCAAGAAATGTCCGAGATGGGTTTACAGCTTAACGTTATGGGATGCACTTCTCTGATGCGGTGCTTGGGAAAAGCTGGGAAAATCGATGACTTGGTGAGGGTTTTCAATACCTCTGTCGAAAACGGAGTTAGGCCGGACGATAGGCTGTGCGGCTGCTTACTCTCGGTCATGTCCAATTGCGAGGGTGATGATGATGCAGATAAGGTCCTTTCTTGTTTAGAGCGAGCAAACCCGAAACTGTTTGCATTCGTGAACCTCTTGTGTGGCGGCGATGATGATGAAAATGTAGGTCTCGATAAAGTGAAGGACGAGTTCAAAAGCGTGCTTAGCGGCACGGAAGTCGAGGCCCGAAGACCCTTCTGCAACTGCTTAATCGATATCTGCAGAAAAAGGAACCTACCCAGAAGGGCCCACGAGCTTCTTTATCTGGGGACTGTATACGGATTGTACCACGGCTTGCACACCAAGACCGAAGAAGAGTGGCGGTTGAACGTTCGGTCTTTGTCAGTTGGTGCAGCCGAGACGGCCTTCGAGGAGTGGATGGGAACTCTCGCTAAAATCGTGCAGCGCAAGGAGAATTTGCCTGCTTTATTCTCCGCAAGCACGGGAGCTGGAACTCATAAGTTCTCACATGGTTTAGGGAGATCTTTTGCTTCCCATGTGGAGAAGCTGGCAGCGCCTTTTCGGGAGAGTGAGGATAAATCAGGTTTGTTCGTCGCGACTCGGGAGGACTTGGTTTTGTGGGTCCAGTCGAAGGTCTCTACCAGTGCCTGTACAAGCTAACTGTGAATGGCTTGTGGCAATTCGTGTGTGAGAGTCGAATAAACGGTCGTTTTAGAGTTAAAAAATTACAGCTCAGAGATCTTCACCTTGTGCGTAGTTTAGAATTTGCTGTAGATTTTGTTATAGTACAATGCTGGTAATTGGAAGTAATTTGAGGCTATATATGTTACTCTCCGACTGTTCGGCTTCTCTGAATCTGTACTTTGAAGATTGTAGAATAGCATTCAAGTGTTTGTTATAGTCTTTCCGCGCTTACTGGGGAACTTGTGACTTTTGCAAATTCTATATGTTCAAACTTTCCTTTTCTTTTTACCCTTTCTGCAAATTTGAATGGGCTGCTAAAATCACATGTTGTACTTGGATTGATACTCTTAGAGAAGAGATGTAAAATCAATGCAATACGATATTCGGATTACAATCTAAAATTGCAAAAACGGAACATTTTCCGAACATAATGTGGTGAAAACAGTGGGGAGCACTTAACAGTGTTGGTATGATAAATGGCTTTTGTGCTTTTGTACTTCTTTTGGTTCATGGCTTGGATTGATAGCCATACGGATTACGGCTTGCCCTGTTCCATTGATCCCTGCACATTTCATCTATATCGTATTTCGCCCTGAAAAACAACACAGATTCATGCAGTTTAACTCAGATATTGCAATCTGATAAAATAATAATTTGGTAAACTTTTACTTCCAACCGAGCTCTTTCCCAGCTTTGTCGATCGAGGCATAAAAAGCTGTTGCATCTCCCGGCCTTTTATGACACAGTTTAATCGGGATTTTCTGAAGGGGGGAAAGAAATAAAGAAATGAACTCAATTAGGAAAAAATGTAAGGAAAGAACAAAACAAACAAGAAGACTCACACTCACCTTGTTTGATGCCTTCTCAAAAGCAGCCACCATTTTAAGTACGGACGTGCCTCGACCCGTCCCCCAAGTTGTAAGCCACACGGCCTTAAAAAAAGCATAACAGTAGAGAATCAACATATAAACTCACTGCATTACCTAATTTGGCCAAGAGATCAATTCAAAACCCGATAAAAAAAAAAAAAAAAATCAGAAGATTTTGATTCACCTATGTCCTTGCGCTCCAGAAGCTTCTCAAGTGCAACGACATGGCCATCTGCTAAATCCATAACATGGATGTAGTCTCAAATCTGTTGAATAAAGAAATCGGTCGAGCAAAAATTAAACTCGATTCGTAGTGTTCTCCATCGATGAAACTAACTTTTATAATTCATTTAGGAGGAAAAGAGATGAACAGACTATACTGTGGCTGAATGTGTATTCATTTTACTACATAATATATTAAATAAAATCCGGAATAAAATGGAATTTATGCCGCACTGCCATTGAGTGTGGGATAATCATGACCATAAAGTTTAACAAACTTTCGTGTCTTTTATCGATTTCACATTGGTGTGTTATTATTATTTCATCTTATCCGACCTTATTTCCCAACAACTGGTATCAGAGCCAGGTTGTTGGAGATAAGATGGAGGGAAAGATTCAAGTCGAACGGTTCAATGGTTCCGACTTTGGATTCAGGCGAATGCAAATGGAGGCTTACCTGTACGGGAAGGACCTCTACGCACCTCTTGGGGAAAAGCCCGAGAAGATGAGCGATGATGAATGGAAGGTGCTCGATCGGAAGGCGATGAGCGCTATAATTCTTTCGCTCTCTCGGAACGTCGCCTACCATGTGAAGGGAGCAAAAAGCACGAAGGAGGTCTTGCAGACACTCGCCGACATGTATGAAAAACCATCAACAATAAACAAGGTGATGCTGATGAAAAAGCTGTTCAAATTGCAAATGGAGGAGCGAAAGTCAGTGGCAGATCATCTCAACGATTTCAACCAACTCACGACGCAGTTGGCATCGGTGGATATTTCGTTTGATGATGAGGTAAAAGCCTTAATCTTGCTCTCATCATTGCCGGACAGTTGGGACGTGGTTGTTACTTCGGTGAGCACTTCTTCTGGCAAGGAGAAGATGAAGTTCGACAACATAAGAGATATGATGTTGAACGAGGAGACCCGCAGAAATCAGACGGGTGGGTCGTCTGGCTCAGCCTTACATACAGAGTCCAGAGGGAGACCCGAAATACGAGGGAAAATCCGTGGGAGGTCAAAATCCAGGGGGAGGAATAAAGGCAAGAAAGAGATGGTGTGTTGGAACTGCGAGAAGCCTGGGCATATGAAAAGCGAATGTCGGGCACCAAGGAAGGACAAAGAAGGCCGGACAGCCAATGTCGTGACGGAGGACACGGCGGATGCACTCTTGTTGAGTGTGAGAAGCTCGCTCGATGACTGGATCGTGGACTCAGGGGCCTCGTTTCACTCATGCAGTAGCAGAGACATCATGGAGCCATACACCGCAGGTGATTTTGGCGTGGTATATCTTGCAGACAACAAATCCCTAAAAATTGTAGGGAAGGGAGATGTGCAGATCAAGTCCGCAAATGGGTCGTGCTGGACTCTACGGGATGTGAGGCACATTCCAGGACTGAAGAGGAATCTCATCTCAGTTGGACAGCTGGACAATGACGGCTTCCACACAATGTTTTGAGACGGAAAGTGGAAGATCAGCCGAGGAGCTATGACTTTGGCAAGAGGGCTGAAGTCAGGAACGCTTTACACAACGAGTGGATCCAGCTCAAACATTCTCATGGCAGGAGCTGTCTCACAATCGCACTTGTGGCACAGTCGCTTGGGCCACATGAGCGAGAAAGGAATGAAGGTACTAAAGTCGAGAGGACTTTTGCCCGAGTTGGAGTCAGTGGACGTGGGTCTCTGCGAGCAATGCGTGCTTGGAAAGCAGAAGCGAGTGAGCTTCATAACCACTGGGAGAGCTCCAAAGACAGAAAAACTGGAGCTCGTGCACACTGACTTATGGGGGCCAGCACCGGTGACATCTCTTGGAGGATCGATGTACTACATGACGTTCGTCGATGACTGCACAAGAAAGGTATGGGTGTACTTTCTCAAAAGAAAATCCGAAGCCTTTGATACTTTCAGGAGATGGAGAGCACTCGTGGAGAAAGAGACAGGTCTGGAAGTGAAATGTCTCAGATCCGACAACGGTGGTGAGTACAACAGTGAAGCCATCAAGGAATACTGCGCTGATCATGGGATCCGAATGCAGAAGACGGTCCCAGGGACACCTCAGCAAAATGGCATTGCGGATAGGATGAATAGGACGCTGAATGAGCGTGCGAGATGCATGCGATTGAAGAGTGGACTGCCCAAGATGTTTTGGGCAGAAGCAGTCAGCACGGCCGCTTTCTTGATCAACCGGGGGCCTTCTGTCCCACTGAACAACAAAATTCCAAAGAGGTCTGGAGTGGTAAGGAAGTTGATCTCTCTTTCTTACGTACCTTTGGTTGTTTGGCTTACGTTTTGAACGACGACCGGACAAAGCTGGATGCTAAGTCCATCAAATGTACATTCATAGGATATGGGACTGACGAATTTGGGTATAGATTTTGGGATGATCAAAATCGGAAAATTATTCGCAGTCGTAATGTGGTGTTTAATGAAGGCGTAATGTACAAAGACCGGAAGGAATACCCAGACGATGACAAGACCATGCAGGAGTATGTTGGTCTGGATATTTCAAATACCAGAATCATGAGACCAGCAGATTCAGTGGGAGCTCAGATAGATGAGATCGAGCGTACAGAAGAAGAGGTAGAACAAGAATCGGATGAACCGATTGCTGAGAGCAGCACGCCTCTGGCACTGGGCCGAGAACCGAGGATGAGAAGGGCCCCGGATAGGTACTCCCCTTCTCTTTATTACCTACTTTTATCTGATTATGGGGAACCCGACTGTTATGCAGAGGCAGTTAAAGATGCCCACAAGAGCAAGTGGGAGCTTGCGATGGACGACGAGATGAACTCATTGAAGAAGATCCACACATGGGATTTGTGTGATCTCCCTAAAGGAAAGAAGGCTCTTCAAAACAGATGGGTCTATCGGGTCAAGGAGGAATCAGATGGGACGAAGCGATACAAGGCCAGACTTGTAGTGAAGGGATTCCAACAGAGATACGGTATTGACTTTACCGATGTTTTTACACCTGTTGTTAAGTTAACCACTATTCGTCTAGTGTTAAGCATGGTAGCGGCGGAGAATTTGGAGTTGCAACAGTTAGATGTGAAGACGGCCTTTCTGCATGGGGATCTCGAAGAAGAAATTTACATGGTGCAGCCAGAGGGGTATAGAGGAAATGATCAGCAGGTCTGCCGCCTAAAGAAGAGCTTGTACGGACTGAAACAGGCTCCTCGACAGTGGTATCGAAAGTTCGATAATTTCATGCTGGAGATTGGATACTCCAGGTGTAATGCTGATCATTGTTGTTATGTGAAAAGGTTCGGTAACTCTTTCATTATTTTACTGCTATATGTGGATGACATGCTGATAGCAGGATCAGATGTCAAGGAGATCGAGAGGCTCAAGGATCAACTATCAAGGAAATTTGATATGAAGGATCTAGGAGAAGCGAGACAAATACTGGGCATGAAAATCACGAGGGACAGGAATGCTGGTAAACTTTGGCTTTCTCAATCTGATTATATTGAGAAGGTGTTGTGCAGATTCAAAATGGATACTGCAAAGCCGGTTGGAGTACCATTGAGAAGCCAGTTCAAGTTGTCCAACAAGGATTCGCCCAAGGATGACTCTGAAAAAGAAAGGATGAGAGTTACGCCTTATGCTTCGGCTATAGGGAGCCTGATGTACGCTATGGTCTGCACCAGGCCAGACATAGCACATGCAGTGGGAGTAGTCAGCCGGTTCATGAGCAATCCTGGAGTGATGCACTGGGAGGCGGTAAAGTGGATCCTTAGGTACCTGAGAGGTACTAAGGACCGGGCATTGGTATTTGGCAGGGGTACCCTTACCCTGTCTGGGTTTGTCGATGTTGATTTTGCAGGAAGTGATCATGACAAGAGGAGGAGTACTACTGGGTACGTGTTCACTTACGGTGGGACGGCCGTATCCTGGATCTCAAAGCTGCAGAAGATAGTCACATTGTCAACAACGGAAGCTGAGTACGTGGCAGTGACGGAGGCAGCCAAAGAGCTCGTTTGGCTGCAAAACTTTCTGAATGAACTTGGGAGACCTCAGGAGGATGTGGCTCTGTACAGCGATAGCCAGAGTGCAATTCATCTGGCAAAGAATCCCGCGTTTCACTCGCGAACGAAGCACATCGAGGTTAAGTATCATTTCATCCGGCAACTTCTAGAGAAGAAGATGTTGCAGCTGAAAAAGATTCGGGGAGATAGGAATCCTGCAGGCATGTTGACCAAGGCGGTAACTTTGGAAAAGTTGAAGCTGTGTGTAGCTTCGACCGGCCTTGATGATTAAAACAGACAGACCCGGCAGAACCAGGAGCAGAGATGAACATGTTGATCGATGAGGTGTGAGGACAGATTGAAATCAGTCCTCAAGTGGGAGATTGTTAGGTAAAAATGGGTAGTTGAGCCCATACCATTTGACAAATATTGCCAACAACTCTTCTTTGTTCACATTAATAGTACACAAATGTGGAAAAAAGTATGTGTACTCTTCTTCTATAAATAGAGGGATTGTGATGAACCAAATCACAACAACAAAAGAAAACATAACAAGAGAGATAGAGAGAAAAAGAGTAGAGAGAGTGTATTCATACGGGCTTGTGTGAGTTGTAACATTCAGTTTATCCTCTTCTTCTAGTTCATTCTCCTAGCTTGGTTCGCCCCCAGACGTAGGATTTAATCCGAACTGGGTTAACAAACTTTCGTGTCTTTTATCGATTTCACATTGGTGTGTTATTATTATTCCATCTTATCCGACCTTATTTCCCAACATTCTCCATCGATGAAACTAACTTTTATAATTCATTTAGGAGGAAAAGAGATGAACAGACTATACTGTGGCTGAATGTGTATTCATTTTACTACATAATATATTAAATAAAATCCGGAATAAAATGGAATTTATGCCGCACTGCCATCGAGTGTGGGATAATCATGACCATAAACGTTTAACTCAGGCAATTGACCGACAACCACTTGTGTTATATACGGCATTAGATTGTTTGGGATTCCCTTCGGATCTTCTCCGAGCATTCCACTCTCATGGGCCCCGACCGGGTTGAAATATCTTAGCAATATCATCCTCCATTCGGGATCTGCCTTCTGAATATCCCAAGCAATTTCTTCAAGAAAGAGCTGATAGAATTGAAAAGAAGGCTTTTATCAGCAATGAACTAAGCAACACTTTTTCTAATATTCGAACAATAAAACGAAATATTGTAGAACACAAACCTTTGTGCGGCCGTATGGATTCATAGCCTTCAATTCCGAATCTTCCAGACAAGGGACTTTTCAGGCTGACCGTACACTGTGGCGGATGAAGAAAAAACCAACTACAAAGAAAATCGGACTCCATCCTCAAATTCACAAGATAAATGAACATTAAGTAAAGAAGTTCATTTCGAGTAGAGAAAGATACACACCCTCTTACAATCATATTTTGCCATTATCTTATACAAGTTAATCGACCCAAATAAATTGCTGTCGAAATATCTCATCGGGTGAGCAACACTCTCCCCAACAGCTTTAAGCCCGGCAAAATGGATCACGACATCAAACCTTTTTAAAAAGTTTCAGAAAGAGATTAGACCCGAAAATCAACATACATGAACAAGATTACATAGAAACCGGCAAAACCAACATTATCCAAGGCATAACATGCTAAAATAAAGGAAACACCAAACAAGCTACGTTACGCTCGCAGGCATCAGCCTGCCTCATTCTTTTGTTAATATATGAGCCATACCAACAGAGGACATGAATCATTGATACCAAGTGGAAGTCGAGATTACAGGAGAGGTGGGGCCCAGCTAACTGCCTGAGCCGGTGAACAGCATCCTCGACCGCATTGTCGAGGTTGTCTATGATCGAAACCTTAAACCCTTGTTTCAGAAGCTGCTGCAGCACCGTGTGAGTGCCGATGAAACCAGCGCCGCCGGTCACCAGGATCCTCCCTTTTTTTATCCATCGGCATGCAAATCGACCCAAACAAACTGTTTTATCAACAAAAAGCCGTAAGAAAGCACAATTTTTGAATGAATTTCTTGACAAATTTGTTGGGTTTTGCGGGACTTTTAAAAAGTGCGCTTCTTGGCCAGTGGGTGTTGTTGACGGGTCGATATCAATAGAGGCTGTGAGGCCGTTAGGGGGTTTGTGTCAGCCACGAATAGTCAAAAAGGGGCTACAGCCCATTTCCTTTGACAAAACAACCAAAAAGCAACAAAAAAAAAAAGAAGCACGCGGCTGTTTCTTGTGGAAAAATGCAGCAGAATTTTGTGGAAAAATTCATCCATTCCTCAGCTATAAATAGAGAGAAAATGAGAGCATTATAACCACAACAAAAAATACAACAACAAATACAAACATCCTAAAGAGAGAAAAGAGAGATAAAAAGGGTGTGAGCAAAAAGCAAGAATTTAGCTTATGTGTGTATTTGAGTTGTGAGTTGTGAGTGAGTTCGAGAGTGTTTTGTAAACACGAGTGTATTTCTTTTTCCCAATAAAATATCTGCAGTAGTCCGGAGACGTAGGCATTATTGGCCGAACTCCGTTATCAATTTGGTGTGTCCAATTTTTTTTATTTCACTTTTATAGATCCGACTTCAGGAAATTTCAGCGTATTTTTCCCAACAACTGGTATCAGAGCCAGATTGTTAATTCTGTAATTTTTTTTGTGTGGGTTACTAATCCGTGAATAGTGAAAAACGGGAATAGTGCCAAATTTGTCGGCGCTACAAATTTATCTACCCACGTGTTCTGAAACACGGTAGTTCACAAAAATTACAGAAACGATCCGGCAGAGAAGTCAGATCAGAGTCGAAGTGATGGCTGCAGACGAAGGAAAAATGAAAATTGAAAAGTTCGATGGTGCGGACTTTGGCTTCTGGAAGATGCAGATCGAGGATTATCTGTACCAGAAGAATATGTATCAACCACTCACGGGAAAGAAACCAGAGGACATGAAGGAGGAAGAATGGAGTCTCCTTGACAGACAAGCCCTTGGAGCCATTCGGCTGACGTTATCCCGTAATGTTGCTTTTAACATTGCAAAAAAAAAGACGACAGCAGGCCTCATGAAGGCTCTTTCCAACATGTACGAGAAACCATCAGCCTCAAATAAAGTCCATTTGATGAGGCGATTGTTCAACCTGCGGATGAGTGAAGGTGCTCCGGTGGCAAATCATCTCAATGAGCTCAACACTGTTACAACCCAGTTGAGTTCAGTTGGGATCGAGTTTGATGATGAAGTACGGGCTTTAATACTTTTGTCTTCTCTACCAGAAAGCTGGAATGCTACAGTCACAGCTGTGAGTAGCTCATCGGGAAGCAATAAGTTGAGATTTGATGATGTCCAAAATTTGGTTCTCAGTGAAGAGATCCGGCGGAGGGAGTCGGGTGAACCATCAACCTCTTCTGTATTGCATACAGAGTCGAGAGGAAGAAGTTCAACCAAGAAAGCAGACATATCAAATAAAAGGGAAAAAGATCCAGGTCCAGAAATCATCGTGGTTCCCAAAACTCGAAGTCGATCGAGTGCTGGAATTGTGGGAAGACCGGGCACTACAGAAATCAGTGCAAGAGTGCACCGAAGGGTCAAGAGACAAAAGAAGAGGCAAATATTGCTTCAACCTCAAGAGGAGACACGCTGATCTGTTCTTTGGAGAACAGAGAAGAGTCTTGGGTGTTAGACTCTGGAGCATCCTTTCATGCTACCTCACAGAAGGAACTATTCGAGAATTATGTTCCTGGAAATCTTGGTAAAGTTTACCTTGGTAATGAGCAATCATGTGAGGTTGTCGGCAAAGGTGCAGTAAAAATCAAGTTGAACGGGTCTGTTTGGGAATTAAAAAATGTCAGACATATTCCCGACCTGACGAAGAATTTAATCTCCGTGGGCCAGCTAGCCAGTGAAGGCTACACAACAATCTTCCATGGTGATGATTGGAAGATTTCAAAGGGTGCAATGACAATTGCTCGAGGCAAAAAGAGTGGTACTCTTTACAAGACCACATGAGCATGTCATCTGATTGCAGTTGCAACAAATGAAAGTCCCAATCTATGGCACCAAAGACTTGGGCATATGAGTGAAAAAGGGATGAAGATCATTCACTCAAAAGGAAAATTACCAGGCCTCCAGTCAATAGAAATTGACATGTGTGAAGGCTGTATACTTGGAAAGCAGAAGAGAGTCAGCTTTCAGACAAGTAGAAGAACCCCAAAGAAGGAGAAGCTTGAGCTCGTCCACTCCGATGTTTGGGGTCCATCGACTGTCCCATCCGTTGGTGGGAAGCAATACTTCGTGACTTTTATCGATGATCATTCCAGAAAGGTATGGGTTTACTTTCTGAAACACAAGTCAGAAGTATTTGAAGCTTTCAAGATTTGGAAAGCTATGGTGGAAAATGAGACAGCCTTGAAGATCAAAAAGCTCAGATCCGACAATGGTGGTGAATACGTAACCACCAGATTCAAGAAGTTTTGCTATGAGCACGGGATCAGAATGGAGATAACCGTGCCTGGTACGCCTCAACACAATGGTGTAGCTGAGCGTATGAATCGAACGTTGACTGAAAGATCCAGAAGCTTGCGTGTGCAGTCAGGCCTACCAAAGCAGTTCTGGGCAGAAGCAGTCAACACAGCAACTTACTTGATCAACCGAAGTCCATCGGTACCATTGGATCACAAATTACCAGAAGAGGTATGGAGCAGAAAAGAAGTAAAACTCTCACATCTTAGAGTTTTCGGGTGTGTAGCATATGTGCACATCAGTGATCAAGGTAGAAACAAACTTGATCCAAAATCAAAGAAATGTACTTTCCTTGGTTATGGTGAAGATGAGTTTGGCTACCGCTTATGGGATGATGAAAACAAAAAGATGATCCGCAGCAGATATGTCATCTTTAATGAAAGAGTGATGTACAAGGACCGGCATAACACAAGTGCCAGCAACTCAGAAGCGAGTGGGCCAGTTTATGCAGAGGTGGAAGATATCCCAGACATTCCTGTAATAAGGAATCCTCGGTCAGAGGAATCAAATGAAGAAAGCGGTGAGCAATCAGAACCTTCTACTCCAACTCCTGTATTGAGAAGGTCCTCTCGGCCCCATGTGCCTAATAGGAGATACATGGACTACATGTTGTTGACCGATGGAGGAGAACCTGAAGACTATTGGGAGGCTTGTCAAACCCAGGATGCTAGCAAGTGGGAGCTTGCCATGAAGGACGAGATGAAGTCCTTGATCTCAAATCAGACATGGGAACTAGTCAAGTTACCCATGGGAAAGAAAGCACTTCACAACAAATGGGTGTATCGGGTGAAGGAAGACCATGATGGTTCCAGGAGATACAAAGCCCGACTGGTTGTCAAAGGATTTCAGCAGAAAGAAGGAGTTGACTATACTGAAATCTTTGCTCCAGTTGTAAAGCTCAATACTATCAGGACTGTGTTAAGTATTGTGGCTAGTGAAGAGCTCTATCTAGAGCAGTTAGACGTGAAGACTGCATTTCTTCATGGAGACCTAGACGAGGAGATCTATATGCACCAGCCTGAAGGTTTTTCAGACGGAAAGAAGGATATGGTGTGCAGATTGAAGAAGAGCTTGTACGGCCTGAAACAAGCTCCAAGACAGTGGTATAGGAAGTTTGAGAGCTTCATGCACAAGGAAGGATTCCAGAAATGCAATGTTGATCACTATTGTTTCTTCAAGAAATATGAGTCCAGCTATATCATATTGCTACTTTATGTCGATGACATGTTAGTAGCAGGATCAAATATGATAGACATCAGAAATTTAAAGATGCAGTTGTCAAAAGAATTTGACATGAAGGACTTAGGCCCAACAAAGAAGATTCTTGGAATGCAAATCACGAGAGATAAGCAAAAAGGAGTTTTGCAGTTATCTCAGGCAGAGTACATCAACCGTGTTTTGCAGAGATTTAACATGGACAAGGCCAAACCAGTCAGTACACCTTTGGCCAGCCATTTTCGTTTATCCAATGATCAGTCTCCTCAAACAAAAGAAGAAGAAGAGTTCATGGCTAAGATTCCTTATGCTTCTGCCATTGGAAGTTTGATGTACGCGATGGTCTGTACGAGACCAGACATTGGTCATGCAGTGGGAGTTGTGAGCAGGTTTATGTCAAAACCAGGAAAAGCTCACTGGGAAGCAGTCAAATGGATCTTGAGATATCTACGGGGCACAACAGAAAAATGTCTGTACTTTAGGAAAGGAGATCTAAAGTTACAGGGCTACGTAGATGCAGACTTCGGAGGTGAAGTTGATCATCAAAGACGCACCACCGGTTATGTTTTCACTGTCGGGGCTACAGCTGTTAGTTGGATGTCGCGGATACAAAAAATTGTTGCTCTATCCACTACAGAGGCTGAGTATGTAGCAGTGACAGAAGCCAGTAAAGAATTAATATGGCTTCAAGGATTGTTAGCAGAGTTGGATTTCACTCAAAAGGAGAGTGTCTTGCACAGTGACAGTCAGAGTGCAATACATCTGGCAAAGAACTCAGTGTTTCACTCCAGAACTAAGCACATTGACATACGATATCATTTCATCAGATCTCTGCTTGAGGATGAAGTGTTGACTTTGAAGAAGATTGAAGGAAGCAAGAACCCAGCAGATATGCTAACGAAGGTGGTGACCATTGACAAACTGAAGTTGTGCTCAACTTCAGTTAGCCTGCTAGAGTAACAGACCGGAGAAGACTACTGCAGTAATTGAGGTGTGAGGACAGATTGAAATCAGTCCTCAAGTGGGAGATTGTCAGCCACGAATAGTCAAAAAGGGGCTACAACCCATTTCCTTTGACAAAACAACCAAAAAGCAACAAAAAAAAAAAAAGAAGCACGCGGCTGTTTCTTGTGGAAAAATGCAGCAGAATTTTGTGGAAAAATTCATCCATTCCTCAGCTATAAATAGAGAGGAAATGAGAGCATTATAACCACAACAAAAAATACAACAACAAATACAAACATCCTAAAGAGAGAAAAGAGAGATAAAAAGGGTGTGAGCAAAAAACAAGAATTTAGCTTATGTGTGTATTTGAGTTGTGAGTTGTGAGTGAGTTCGAGAGTGTTTTGTAAACACGAGTGTATTTCTTTTTCCCAATAAAATATCTGCAGTAGTCCGGAGACGTAGGCATTATTGGCCGAACTCCGTTATCAATTTGGTGTGTCCAATTTTTTTTTATTTCACTTTTATAGATCCGACTTCATGGAAATTTCAGCGTATTTTTCCCAACAGTTTGTGCGAATGAAGGAACGTTATTCTTGAATTTCAAACAGATGTAACAAATAATTGAGTTTCATTATTAGTTGTGGGTTCCACCATTACAATTTACTCAAATAATTTGGTCAATTTGCAGCTCATTCACGTGAAGGTTCATCTGGCATCAACTTGCATTAATAATTGTTGTGTGGCCAGGCTTTATTGTTGTATGGACAGGCTTTATCTGCTCTTTCTTCCCTATAAATATAGCTCCTCGGCAGATGAAGCAATTTGTACAAAATAGAGGAAAAGAAAGGAAAGAAAGGAAAAGAGAAAGGAAAGAAAAGATAGATTTATGTCCAAATATCGGATATATAAATATCAAAAGAGAAAAACAAGTGATATTTTTATTTGTTTTAAAATATTCCTTTTATTTTTAAGTGCTCAATTCTCGACTCCATTCCCGTTCGCCGGAGCTCTTAAATCTGGTGTGCTACAGATTTAGAGACGTTTGCCGTTGTATCTTTGGGGAAGTTACGCCTGAACCGTTAGCTGCCACACGGGGCGTATTCTTCTTGCGGAAAGAGTTTTACTCGCCTCGGCTAAAATCTTTCCGTTTTTTCAGTTGTAATTTATTTTTCAGTTCAATTGTATTTTTTTTTTTTATTTTTAGAATATTTGTAAGAACTGAAAAATACATATCAGTTCGTAGGATTCCCGTGTAATTTCACACCAAATTATCCAACAACCGCAAGAAGAATATCAGTCATCCTACTGAATTGATGGCATCCACCGGAGCAGGTTCCAGCTCTCAGCATCCGATCAATCATGTACCTGCTGTCCATGTTCCTACAGCTGAAAAGCTCGAAAAATTCAACGGGCTTGACTTTAAGAGGTGGCAACAAAAGATGCATTTTTACCAGACCACTTTGGGTTTGGTGAAATACCTGAAGGACGACCCTCCGGTCATTTCTGAGAATGAGACCAATGCAGAACTACGCGCTGCGTACGATGCTTGGGGGCAAGGTGACTACCTTTGCCGTAACTATGTCCTGAACGGGCTTAGTAACGAGTTGTACAACGTGTACAGCTCTGTTGGTTCTGCCAAGGAGCTTTGGGATGCTCTGGAGAAGAAGTACAAGACAGAGGATGCCGGGGCGAAGAAATTCGTCGTCGGCAAATTTCTTGACTTCAAGATGGTTGACACGAAGACCGTCGTGTCACAATTGCAAGAGTTCCAGCTGATCTTGCACGATATCCATTCTGAAGGGATGACTTTGAGTGAGTCATTCCAAGTAGCGGCTGTGATCGAGAAGCTGCCGCCAGGCTGGAAGGACTTCAAGAACTATCTCAAACACAAGAGAAAGGAGATGAGTCTTGAAGACCTGGTTGTTCGTCTTCTTATTGAGGAGGACAACCGTAATTCGTCGGGCAAAAGCCCGATAATGGAGGCTCGTGCGAACTTGTTGGAGCAAGGAAATTCGAGCAAAAGGAAGCCCCTTAACAAAGGGAAGCAGCCCGCCAAGGTTTGGAAATTCACTGGATCTTGTTACAACTGTGGAAAGCCAAACCATATGGCGAAAGACTGCAAGAGGCCAAAGAAAGCTGGGCCAAATAAAAGGCAACGAGTGCCTTTGTTGCTGAACACGGCCCTGTGTCGGGTGAATTGACCGACTTTGATATGTCGGCAGTGGTGTTTGAAGCCAATTTGGTGGATAACCCGAGGGAGTGGTACATCGATACTGGTGCCACTCGTCATGTGTGTTCCAACAAGGAGGTGTTCTCTGAATACACTCCTGCTACGGGTCGGAAACTTCACATGGGAAACTCTTCCACATCTGATGTGGCTGGAGTGGGCACGGTGGTGCTGAAGCTTACTTCTGGAAAGGAGTTGAAGCTTAAGGATGTTCTGCATGTCCCAGACATCCGCAAGAATTTGGTCTCCAGATCACTTCTTGTTGAGTATGGATTTAGGCTGGTGTTTGAAGCTAAGAACTTTAGTCTTAGCAAGAACGGAATATTCCTTGGTCGTGGTTATATCGACAAGGGATTGTTCAAAATGAATGTAATGGCCGTGAGGCGTGTAACCGTTAATAATAAAAAGCCTATTTCTGTTTATACCGTTGAGTGTTCTGATATGTGGCATATTAGATTGGGACATGTAAATCTAAATGCAATTAAACGGTTGATGAAACTAGAATTAATTCCTAATTCTAAAGATGAAACAAATACAAAATGTGAAATTTGTATTGAAGCAAAAATGGCTAAGTTGCCTTTTCTCTCGGTGGAAAGAAGTACTGAACCATTAGGTTTAATCCATACTGATGTATGTGATATGAAAAGTGTGCAAACAAGAACCGGTAAAAAGTATTTTGTAACTTTTATCGATGATTGCACAAGGTTTTGCTACTTATATTTGTTAAGAAGCAAAGATGAGGCTGTGGAAGCATTTAAGATATATAAGACCGAAGTTGAAAATCAACTCGGCAAAAGGATTAAAATAATCCGAAGTGATAGGGGTGGGGAGTATGTATCTCCTTTTGAACAAATATGTTCTGAATATGGCATAATTCATCAAACGACGGCCCCTTATTCTCCACAGTCGAACGGTGTTGCTGAACGCAAAAACCGTACGTTAAAAGAAATGATGAATGCCATGTTGATTAATTCAGGATTACCACAGAACATGTGGGGGGAAGTTGTTTTGACAGCAAATCATATCCTGAATAAAATACCACCTAAAGGGAAAGATGAGACTCCTTACGAAATGTGGAAAAATCGTAAGCCGTCTTATAAATACCTGAAAGTGTGGGGGTGTTTGGCTAAGGTTTCAGTACCTGAACCAAAACAAATGAGAATCGGGCCAAAGACGGTCGATTGTGTATTTATTGGATATGCGTACAATAGTACAGCATATAGATTTCTGGTTCATAAATCAGAAAATCCAGAGGTATCTGTTGGTACCACGATTGAGTCAAGGAATGCTATATTCTTTGAGAATGTTTTTCCTATGAAGGAAAGGGCAGAATCTAGTTCTAATAAAAGAATGTATGAAACTGCTAGTGGTTCTGTACCAGAGGGTACTAATGAAGAACCGAGACGTAGTAAAAGGGTAAAAACGGCTAAAACGTTTGGACCTGATTTTATTACGTACATGTTGGACGATGAACCGAGTTCCCTTAAGGAAGCTCTGTCCAGCCCAGATGGACCACTCCGGGAAGAAGCTGTAAATAGCGAAATTGAGTCCATTATGCAAAATCATACTTGGGAGTTGGTTGATCTCCCTGATGGTTGTAAACCTTTAGGATGCAAATGGATCCTAAAGAAAAAATATAAAGCTGATGGATCGATTGATAAGTTTAAAGCACGTTTGGTGGTCAAAGGCTTTAAACAAAAGGAAGGGTATGATTTCTTTGATACCTATTCACCTGTTACGCGTTTAGCTTCGATAAGAGTGCTTCTCTCGATTGCTGCGTTGCACAATCTTTAGATTCACCAAATGGATGTCAAGACGACATTTTTGAATGGTGAATTGGAAGAAGAAATATACATGGAACAACCTGAAGGGTTTGTTGCACCTGGACAAGAGAGAAAGGTGTGTAGATTGATCAAATCCTTGTACGGACTGAAACAAGCTCCGAAACAATGGCATTTGAAATTTGATGACGTGATGTTGACAAATGATTTCAAAATCAACGAATGTGATAAATGTGTTTATGTCAAGGGTACATCAAATACATTTGTGATTGTATGTCTATATGTAGACGATATGTTGATCATGGGGAGTAGCCATGAAGTGATCATGGATACAAAAAGAATGTTGAAAAGAAATTTCGACATGAAAGATATGGGTTTGGCTGATGTTATTCTTGGAATGAGGATTATCAGAACCCAAGATGGAATTGTCTTGTCACAATCTCATTATGCAGAGAAAGTGCTCAAGAAATTTGATACATATGACGGTGCACAGTCTAGGTGTAAGACACCCCTTGATCTCAGTATAAATTTGGAAGTCAACAAAGGTCAACCAGTGGCTCAGTTGGAATATTCACGAATAGGGAGTCTGATGTACTTGACGAACTGTACACGACCAGACTTGGCCTATCCGGTGAATAAGTTGAGCAGATTTACGAGCAATCCCAGTCATGAGCACTGGAATGCTTTGAAAAGGGTACTTAAGTACTTGAGGTACACCCTTGAATACGGGCTTAAATACTCGATATATCCAGCCGTACTTGAAGGGTACTGTGATGCAAGCTGGATATCAGATTCGAGAGATTCTCGCTCCACTAGCGGATATGTTTTCTGTATTGGAGGAGGTGCAGTTTCGTGGAAATCCACAAAACAAACGTGTATAGCTCGGTCAACGATGGAATCAGAGTTCATCGCTTTAGATAAAGCTGGTGAAGAAGCCGAGTGGCTTAGAAATTTTTTATCTGATATTCCATGTTGGGATAAGACTTTGCCGCCTGTGATGATTCACTGTGATAGCCAAGCTGCTATAGGTAGGGCGCAAAGCAACTTGTATAACGGTAAGTCTAGACATATTCGTCGTAGACATAATACCGTGCGTCAATTGATCACAAATGGTTTTATTTCCATTGACTATGTGAAGTCTAAGAAAAATTTGGCTGATCCTTTGACGAAAGGATTGAATAGAGACCAATTGACAGTTCTGCTAGAGGGAATGGGCTTAAAAATCCACAATGTAAAGAATGATCATAGTGGTAACCCTACCATGCTGAGTGGAGATCCCACAAACTTGGTTCAAAGGGAAAACTAAGCTATGAAAATTCAGTTGAGCACTTGGAACATATGAATGTCCAAAGCTATTCCCTAGAGCACTCCAAGTGCAAGATGACCTGTTGATTGTGGTGAGGGTAAGTCATGTAGACTTTTAATGAATCCCTAACCTTGTAAAGGTGGAGTATGACATGATACTCTTGATAGGGAGGTCACCTATGTAAGTGTGAAGTGTGGGCCGCTTCAAATGTAAACACTTATGAATCCATTGTGTTGTCCATGGCCAAAACGGACACAACGTTAGGACGGAATGGAGTTAAGACTCTATTGTGTGAATGTCATTGTCTCGGTGTACACTATGGAGGAATAGTTCAAGGTATTATGTCCACTAGGCCGCCAGTGCATCCGATGATGTTTACTAAGAAAGGTTCAAAGCCAAAAACTACCTTTTATGATGCGATAGAGTTTTGTGAGGATTGAGCACAGTATTCTATATAATGAAACTCATGTGGGGGATTGTAACAAATAATTGAGTTTCATTATTAGTTGTGGGTTCCACCATTACAATTTACTCAAATAATTTGGTCAATTTGCAGCTCATTCACGTGAAGGTTCATCTGGCATCAACTTGCATTAATAATTGTTGTGTGGCCAGGCTTTATTGTTGTATGGACAGGCTTTATCTGCTCTTTCTTCCCTATAAATATAGCTCCTCGGCAGATGAAGCAATTTGTACAAAATAGAGGAAAATAAAGGAAAGAAAGGAAAAGAGAAAGGAAAGAAAAGATAGATTTATGTCCAAATATCGGATATAAAAATATCAAAAGAGAAAAACAAGTGATATTTTTATTTGTTTTAAAATATTCCTTTTATTTTTAAGTGCTCAATTCTCGACTCCGTTCCCGTTCGCCGGAGCTCGTAAATCTAGTGTGCTACAGATTTAGAGACGTTTGCCGTTGTATCTTTGGGGAAGTTACGCCTGAACCGTTAGCTGCCACACGGGGCGTATTCTTCTTGCAGAAAGAGTTTTACTCGCCTCGGCTAAAATCTTTCCGTTTTTTCAGTTGTAATTTATTTTTCAGTTCAATTGTAATTTTTTTTTTTTTTTTTAGAATATTTGTCAGAACTGAAAAATACATATCAGTTCGTAGGATTCCCGTGTAATTTCACACCAAATTATCCAACAACAGATAGGCTTAATCTGAACTAAATGGTATCTTGTTGTGGATGTGGATAACCACAATGTAATCAAAATGGTCACAGGGACGTCAGTCGAGAATTGGGGGGTGCACGGCGCGTTAGTGAGAGCCATTCGAGTAGACGTGACCAGGTGTCGGGCCACGGGCCCTCCAACACACGAATCGCGACCGGCCCGCTAAGAACCAAGGGCCGGTTACCGTCGGTTCATCGGCCCGGCGGTTCACGGGCCGGTATGGCCCTTAAGAAAAATAAAGAATTTGGCCTGGCCAAGCGGGACAAAAATAAAAAAAATAGAACCGGGACCGAATCGCAGCCCTACGGTTTCGGTTCAACGAACCGGCCCTTAGGAGGCCAGTTTCGGGCCGGTTCGGGCCGGGCCGGTTCGTGGGTCAGGCCACGGGTCGGTTCGGCCCGTGGCCATATCTACATTCGGGAGATGATGCATCGAGACTGGATAGTGCACTGTTATCGTGAAGCTAATTTCGCTGCGGCTGCTTGGCGACGCTGGCACACTTGTGTTCTGGTACAAAGGAAGGAGGCTGGAGCCTAGCACCTCGATTAATCGAAAATTGTGGCAATTTTAAAAAACATGTTACTATGATTGAAATGAAATTTTTAGAATATTTTTTACTTTTAGTTAAGTTGCATATATTGCATAACTATATATGAAAAAAAATAAAATATTTAAAGTTCAAATAGGCGATTTATTTATATGTATATAATAAAGTGTACAGTCCAAATAATTAAATTCTATTTATATTGTTAATATTGATACCGTGATTATTGTAAAGTCCAACTCTCATTTTTACGGTAAATTTATATTATATTAAAATAAATTGATAAGTCTAAAAAGAAATATGGATTGAATTAAAAAAATTGAATCGTGGTTAAATATCTTGATATCATAATTATATTGTTTTTAAAAGATATTCTATAATATTTGGTTCCATAATAATACTGCGTTGAAATATGTAATTGATTCCAAATAGCCAGATTTAATGCTTAACCAAATATTATGGAATATCTTTTCAAAAATATCTAATTATTAATTTATTTTTTGTTTCTTATTTATATTTTATTTTTATTTTTGCCAATTGACAATAATATGTTTGATCACATTGTGCACGCAGATAATTTTTTAGATATAAAGTTGTGAACTTAACAAATATCTTATGTGGTTCACAACTATATAAACAATTGACATTTGTCAAAATTTATGTGATAACAATATTTATGCATTGTAAATGCTCTTATTTTGTTTTAAATAATTTCAAATATACTTCTATCAATTCCAAATAAAATTCATACTATATAAATTTGAGCATTTCGTACCAAAAATAAATCACTCACTTTATACCACAAAATCGGACATTTATTATTAATAACACATTTTTTTATGAAAAATAAAAATGGCTATCAGATACTTAAAATAAAATCATCAACTTTATACCAAAGTTGGATTTATGAATTTTGTCAACTTTGTACCATAAATTTATTAAGTATTTATAAAAGTCATTTCTACATTTTGTCCAAAATATTTTTTAGCAGCACATAAATGTTATTTATATTTTAGTATTTGGTTATCTTGTCTAGGAAAAAAAAAGATAATCTTGCAACTCTACTATGCCAACCAAAAGATGTATGAAAAATAACATAAGTATTAATTTATTATGTTTTACTCAATACAGGAAATATAATATAGATATAAAGATTAACGATTAATTCTCTATAATTGTTCAATCAAGTCTATATATTTAAACTAATTAAGGATTTCGAAAGTTTCTGTAATACCCCATATTTGTTTCCATAAAACTAAATCATCCTAAATTTAAATTCAACTAATAAAGGTAATAACCATAAAGGTAATGTGGCGTCCGGACGGTCCGGCCGGACACCCCATGATGCGTCCGGTCCGTCTGGCCGGACGCGCAAAACAAAAAGTAAAAAAAGAAATTAAAAATTATTTACAAAGTAAAAAAATATAAAAAAAACACATAGTCAATCTTCAATGTCTTGCCGATGTCATGGTATTTTTTTCGGATCTTTTCAAAATTTTTTTGACGGTCAAAAGAGCCGTAAAAAGTCGAGAGGGAAAGAGTAGAGACAGAAAGTAGAGAGATAGTGTGAAGGGCAAAAACGTAATTGAGGGCGGTGACTAATAAAAGGGGACGGTAAATAGTAATGCAAAATTGGGACTGAATGCATTCTATTCAATTAAGGCTCAAATCTGTTGAAAACTTTGTCTACATGCAAAGGCCCAATTTATATAATTTTTATTTTTCACTTATTTTAATTTACCCTCAAAATATGAGTATAATTTTCAAATGTGCTGAGCTTAATCGACATACTCGCATGTTTTGGAATTCTATTTGTCATAATTCTATGCTTGGATTGATACATAGTTAGTCTCAGGTGCCATATCAAATGTCAATTAGACATGATTATTTTCATAATATATTAAATATTTTTCTTTATTGAAGTAATATGATATTATTCTCTTAAAAATAATATTTATTTGAATTTTAAATAGTATGGTGTCGATCTAATAAAAAAATAATCAGCTATCTAAATTCTAAAATTACATATATAGCCAAAAAAGAATATAGTTTGACATTCAAATTCTAAAATAATATACAAGTGTTTAACTGTTATTATTAGAAAATATGGTTTGACACTTTAATTAACACACACATTATTTTAGTTTAAAAAAATTAAAATAAAAGCTTTAGTATTTTTTATATATATGCTTTTTAATTCAACATTCATTTATATATATATTTTTTAACAGAACGATAGAGGGTATTATATAATAAAACGCACAAACGTGTAAGGATACAACCCGAAGTTGAATAAGACAACCCAAAGCTGAGTAAAATTGGGAGGACAGGTCTGACGACTGCCTAGAACGGCCCTAGCAACACTAGGAACCGAAAAAAAAGACTCGCAGAACACCACACAACAAACACAAATACTACAACAAAAAGCTTCCCACAGGAGAATAGAGACAGAAGCAGATCCCCACAGGATAATAAGTTGCTCCCGCTCAAACTGAGGCCAACGGCCCAAACCGAAAAAACATACCACAAACACTTAGGCAAAGAGCCCAAACCAAAACACGATCCTACCACACAAGACAGCAAAAAGGCAACCAAAAAAACACACAAACACAAGCCCTCCTTCTACAACAACTCATAACCAGACCAGCAGCCACCAAATCAACCCAGGGGAAACCCATCGCTTGAGATAAACGACACTCCACTGCAATTAAGCATAGATGAATCGCAACTCGAACCACGAGACCCACCAAAAGCCAATTCTCCCCCACACTAGAAGTACCAAAAAGCTCCCAAAACGGCCAACCGAGCCCCCTAACACCACTAGCGAGCTCAGAAGAACCGTGAACACCCCGAATTCCAAACACAGGGAGACGCGGATATTGTTTTAATATGAAAATAAATAGGAAACACGAATAAAATTAATTTAATTGCTTCAGAAATAAGCAGAAAGATAGTAGAAAAATGTTGAACATGTTCTATTAACTTATAAATTCATTCCATTCAGAGATACTCACAGTGCATCATGGGATGCAATTCATGGTCACCTATTAATTAATGTATTAGGTAAGCTAACTATTGATGAATTTGTAAATTTTATATATAAAACTGTAAATAATATGAACGCTTCTTATAACAATTGGTAAGCATGCACCTGGTTTCAAGTTTTTGAATATTAAAATAAACAAGGAAAGAAAAAAGTGGCCTAAACAAGTCAAAAATTTATCGGGCTTCTAGATGCCTGTACCTTCAAGTTTGGCATCTTAAATTCGTGTTCGATCTACTTGGTCTAGACATGGCCGGGGCCAGTTCACGACCCGGCTCAGCCCGCCAGGTCGCCGGGCCTAAAAAACTAGACTCGGAACTGGCCCGACTATATATATGGGCTGGTTCATTGAACCAGCCCGACTCGACGGTTCATGGTTTTTTAATAAAAAATTAAAAAAACTTGGACCCAACGACCAACTCATAACCGGTGGGTCCGAAGTAAAAAGATTGACCTGGTTAAAAATTTTTTAAAAAACTTTGACTCAATGCCCGACCAAAACCGGTGAGTCCGAAAAGAAAAAGATTGACCCGGAACCGGCTCGATCTTACCACGGGTCCAGCTCCAAGACCGATAGATCTGGACCAGATCGACTCTTGGCCATGTCTAACTTGGTCGAGCATCATTCTTCTTATGTTATACGGGAGTTCTCCTAGCTCGATTACAGTCGAGCTACCCCCTCAGACCGAATCTTGAATTTTCGCCTACTCTCGACATTTTCAACAGAAGTAACATGTCATATGCATGATAAATACCAACTACTAATCAATATTTCAAAGTTCAAACCCATTGAAAAATTCCAAATCCAATTCCACCACGCAATCTATTTCCGCTATAAAGCTCTTCAATTGTGTTTCACTAGTCTCTACCCATCCAACAAATATTATGAATATAAAAAATAAGATGGAATTTCCCAGAATACCCCTAATCCTCCTCCTAGTCCTCCTCCCCCTCCACAGCCGCGCCATCGTCCTCAACATCACCAACAACTGCCCCTACACCATCTGGCCCGCCTCCGTACCCGGCGGCGGCCGCCGCCTCGACCCGGGCCAGGTATGGACCCTCGACTTCCCCACCGGGCCGCGTCGGGCCCAGATCTGGGCCCGAACAAACTGCACCTTCGGCCCGAACTCCGCCAACGGCACCTGCCTAACCGGCGACTGCGACGGCCGCCTCGAGTGTGACTCGTACGGCTCCACGCCCCGCACCCTCGCCGAGTACGGCCTCAACTCGTTCGGCCACCGGGACTACTACAGCGTCTCCGTCCTCGAGGGCTTCAACGTGCCGGTCGAGCTCGCCCCGACGTCGAACGGTTGCGCCCGGCCCGTGAGGTGCGCCGCGGATTTATCGGGCCAGTGCCCCAACGGGCTGCGGGCCCCCGGCGGGTGCAACAACCCGTGCACGGTGTACCGTACGGCGGAGTACTGCTGCCACGAGGGCCCGTGCCGGCCGACGGAGCTGTCGCGGTTTTTCAAGGAGAGGTGCCGGGACGCGTTCACCTACCCACAGGACGACCCGACCGGAACTTTTACCTGCCCCGAGGGGACCAATTATCGGGTCGTTTTCTGCCCCTGATTTTTTATTTTCTTTCTTTTTTTTTTTTGTGAACTTTTATTAATGATGATATTTTTGCAAGCAGATATTTTATGGTGGCAAAATAAACAATAAACTTGCAAATTTTCAGATTTTATGTGCCGTTGATTTGTATGCGTTGTATTTTTTAAAAAAATTCTACGTTGTTTTTTAAATTAAGGTATAATATTTTCTTATAAAAATATATACATTTGTAAAAAGAGTATATATATATACATATACATATATACACATATAAAGTTTCAATGTGATTCTCCACATGGAAGAGGGAAATTTCTCGTTATGTTGAACGTGCATTGTGACATTTCATGTTATCTCATAGTGAGGGATGATCAACAAGAGTCAAACTTTGTTCGACCATCTTTTTTCTCGGCATCGCCGTTGAGCTGATCATTGAATAATTAGAGTTAATTTTGAAAAAAAAGTTGATTGAATTAGTTTTGAGTTGAATTTTGAGTTTGTATTAAAAGTATGATATATGTGATGAAAAGTGATGTCTAACTAAAATTATGTGAGTGAATGGATAGTGAATGAAATTCGATGTGGTGTGTGGGATGACTACTTGATAGTATTTAATTATATTGATAATATTGATGAGGGTTGTGTCGAGATAAATATGAGTTAAATTTTAAGTTAACAATATTATCTGATAAAAAATGATCAGATAATTTATAACAAATCAGGACCTTAGAGTCATGAGCGCAAATCCCAACAGGTCATAAAAAAAAAATCACCAAAATCAAAACGCGAATGTTATTCTTCTTATTATTTTCTTGAGCAAGAAGTGTCTACGCGGTGAGGCACACGGAGAGTCCCACAGTGTTGTTTTCCAGGTTTGTTCGGTTCGAGGTACGAGTCGATCGAGACGAGGTGGTTCAATCGATGATCTTGGTGGACCGATATTTCAAGTACATTAAATATAATTAAATAATATCAGTCAGTTAGTACAAAATAATTTCCAACAAAGTTTACTATTAATCAATTCACATATTTTTAACTACCACTCATTTTATATTATCTACCTCTACTTTTACATTACATCAAATTCAACCATTACATTTTAACTCATATCCAAACACAAACTCAAACAACTAAACCTATAAGCAATCATCCTTTTTAAATTTTATCTCACTTTATTCAATAAAATCAATCTAGTCCAAACACAAAAAAAAAAAAAAAAGAAAACATATGTTTTACATCTCTATGGAGCCATCGGATGGCTCCCTTATGGATGTTGTGGTATCATCCCTCAAAAACATAATTTGAGATAAAAACAAGTTTCTATTACTCACAAGAATAAAAACAAGAGATTTACAAACTCTAAACAAAAAACTCTCAAACACTCCACAACTCTTTCTTGGTTGTGTTTCAACACTCTCAAGGCTGATTGATCACACTCTTGGATGATTCAAATGAATGAAATGAGAAGCCTATTTACAGATACAATCAAGAACACCATTGTTGACATATGATGTGTGAAAGAGGAAGGTTGGTGATGGCCACCATTGATGAATTCTCCATTGGTGTGTCATTGAATCTTCTTCACTTGTGTGCTAATAGTAGTTGGGAGACTTGTACATTTTTGACTTGTTCATGCATGGAACTTTCAATTCTCTCCTTTCCATGCAAGTTCTGTACAAGCGTTCCTACTATGTCTCTGCATAGCTTAAGCTTGTCTAGTGTAACCACTTTTGTCAACATATCTGATGGATTCTCCTTCATATTGATCTTCACTAATTTCAACAGCTGTTGATCAATCTTCTCGCATATCCAGTGATACCGAACATCAATATGCTTTGTGCGGGTATGGTACATAGAATTCTTGCTTAAGTCAATAGCACTTTGACTATCACAATATACCTTGTACTCATTCTGCTTGATCCCAAGTTCTTAGAGATAGCGCTTTAGCCACAACATTTCTTTACCAGCTTCAGCGGCAGCAATATATTCAGCTTCTGTTGTGGATAAAGCAACACACTTCTGCAATCTTGATTGCCAAGAAATGGCTCCCCCTGCAAAAGTGTATACATAGCCCGAAGTAGATTTTCGACAATCAATATCTCCGTCAATAACAGCATCAGTATATCCTTCCAAGACTGGATCAGCTCCTCTGTAACAAAGACATAACTTAGAAGTACTCAAGTATCTGAGAATCCATTTGACAGCCTCCCAATGCTCCTTCCCGGGGTTAGAAAGAAAACGACTCACTACACCCACTGCATGAGCAATATCTGGCCTTGTACACACCATTGCATACATCAGACTTCCAACAGCCAAAGAGTATGGCACTGCAGACATCTCCCCCATCTCTTCCTTGGATGTTGGACATGATCTTTTGTTCAACTTGAAATGATTCGCAAGTGGAATACTCACTGGTTTGGCATCACTCATATTGAATCTTTCAAGTATTCATTCAATATACTTCTCTTGAGATAGTCATAACGTGTCGTTCTCTTGGTCTCGAGTAATCTGCATCCCAAGAATCTGTCGAGCCTTTCCTAAATTTTTCATATCAAAAGACTTGGAAAGTTCTTTCTTTAGCTGACTTATCTTCTCTGCATCATTCCCAACGATCAACATGTCGTCGACGTACAATAGAAGAACTATGAAAGCCCCGTTTGAGTATCTCTTGATGTAAACACACTCATCTGCAATAGTCTTCTTGTATCCTTGACTCTTCATGCATGAGTCAAACTTCTTATTCCACTGCATTGGTGCTTGCTTCAGACCATACAAGCTTTTAAATAGCTTGCACACGAGGTTCTCACTTTAGACCTTAAAACCTTCTGGCTGCTGCATATAGATTTCTTCTTCCAAATCTCCGTGAAGAAAAGTTGTCTTCACATCCATCTGTTCAAGCTCCAAATTCATACTTGCTGCCAAGCCAAGTATGACTCGAATTGAGGTCATCTTGACAACTGGTGCAAAGATCTCGTCAAAATCAATCCCTTTCTTCTGGTGAAAGCCTTTGACAACTAATCGAGCTTTGTGTTTCACCACTTGTCCATTTGCATCTTTCTTCAGCTTGAACACCCATTTTTTTTTTTCAAAGCCTTTTTCCCTTCTGGAAGTTTAACTATCTCCTAAGTTTTATTTTTCTGCAGAGAATCTAACTCTTCCTGCATCGCAGCCATCCATTTTTCTTTATCTTTATGAGATATGGCTTCTTGAAAACTCTCTGGTTCTCCATCTTCTGACAATATAAGGTATTCAGGTGATGAGTACCTTTTTGATGGTATATGACCCTGTTCAGATCTACGAGTGGGTAGAACCATCTGAAAAGAACTTCCAACATTGTTGTCTGGCAAAATAGGTTGTGGCTCCCATTGCTCTGGCAATATGGGTTGTTGCTCCCCTTGCTCTGCACTTTCTTCTGTCTCCTTCTCTTCTAGTACATCATCTTCATTGTTTCTCCAGAACAATTCTGGTGCTTCATCTGAAACTTGAGCACACACATTTGACTTTTGAGACACTTGGGCTTTTTGATATCTTCTATTGTCAAATTTTCTTGGAACAAAATGTCCCTACTTTTGATCACCTTTTTCTCCATTGGATCCCAAATCTGTATCCAAACTCTTCATCTCCATAACCAATGAAAATGCATGGGATTGACCGCGCATCGAGCTTCTTTCTAAGCTCTTTGGATACATGTGCATATGCTACACAACCAAATACTCTGAGATGTGAGTATGTTGGATCCTTACCAGTCCAATTCTCTCTGGAACTTCAAAATTTAATGGAACTGGAGGTGGTCGGTTGATTAGATAACATGCGGTCTTGACAGCTTCTCCCCAAAATGGCTTTGGTAATTTAGCCATGTTCATCATGCTTCGGACACGCTCCATGATAGTCCGAATCATTCTTTCAGCAACACCATTGTGCTGAGGGGTACGTGGTACTGACTTCTCATGTCAAATGTCATATGTCATGCAATATGCATCGAACTCCTTGGAAGTATACTCGTCTCCATTATCAGATCGAAGACATTTCAGCTTCTTTCTTGTTTTACGTTCTGCCATGACGTGAAATGACTTGAAGTACTCAAACACCTGGTCCTTCATATTCAGGAAATATACCCACACCTTTCGAGAAGCATCATCAATGAAAGTCAGAAAATACCTGCTTCCACCTAGTGATTCAACCTCCATGGGACCGCAAACATCAGAGTGTACCAAGCTTAACAACTCTGATCTCTTTGTTGAATTGGTATTGAATGAGACTCTATGCTGCTTGCCGAACAGGCAATGACTGCAAGAGCCCATCGATGCACTCTTATCAGCCTTGATAAGATCCTTCTTCATCAGGGTAGTCAACTCTTTCTCACTCATATGGCCAAGTCTCTGGTGCCAAAGATCCTGCGAAACCTCCTCTGCAACATTGAGACTTTCTGTACTAACCTTCAAATGTGTTTTGTACAGCGTCCCACAAACATGTCCTCGGGCAATTTTCAAAACACCCTTTGACAACTTCCATGTGCCTACACCAAAGTGATTTTCATATCCTTCTTTGTCAAGAGCCACCACTGACAAAAGATTCAGGCTAAAATCTGGCACATGTCTGACATCCTTCAATAGGATTGTACTCTCGGTTCCTGTCGTTGCCTGGATATCACCAATTCCGGCAATCTCAGAGGAACTGGAATTTCCCATCTTCACCGATCCAAAGTCTCCAGCTTTGTATGTTGTGAAAAATTTTCTGTTGGGAGTAACGTGATATGATGCTGCAGTATCTACCACCCATTCGATGTCTTCTCTTGAGACATGAAGGCACGTCTCACCATGGTTAGAGCAATATGCTACATCACCTGAGACAGTGATAAGAGTTTCACCACCATTGCCCTTGTTCTTCTGCTGAGATATTCTTCGGCTGAGAATTGCTCTTGCCCTGCTCCTCGAGCCATTTATAGCAATTCTTCTTCATATGACCTTCTAGACCACAATGATAGCATACATGTGATCTCTGATCATCTGATTGCCTCCCCTTGCTTCTACCCCTGTTCTTCCCTCTACCGCTTCTTTGTTGCTTGCCTTGTGGTCTTTCTCGATTCTCCATCACAAGGGCATGAGTCTGATCTGTGCTCATGTCTTTCCTTCTTGCCTCTTCATTGAATAAGGCATCCTTGACAACGGACATGGAAAGTTTGCCGTTTTAGGCTGAGTTGCTGAGAGTAACAACGAGTGTTTCCAGCTATCAGGAAGGGAACTAAGAAGTAGCAGAGATTGTATTTCATATCCAAGCGGCATCTCCACACAAGATACCTGATTTACCAGGCTCTGGAACTCACTAGTATGCTCGGCAATAGAAGTTCCACTTTTCAACTTCATATCGACTAAGCGCCTCATCAATAAGGCCTTATTTCGAGCGGTCTTGGCCTGGTACATGTCCTCCAACTTCCTCCAAAGGACATATGCTTCGGTTTTTTGCGCAACATGATGGAAGACACTATGATCAATCCATTGTCGGATTTGACCAATAGTTTTTCTACTGATTTTCTTCCATTCTAACGCCTTGGACGGATCATGGTTAATACCCTTCAGCTCTATTGGGTCAAAGAGCTCTTTACAGTTGAGGAAATCTTCCATCCGAGGTTTCCACAGCGTATAGTTGGTAGCTGTGAGCATAATCATACCTCCAGAAGATGAAGTTGACTCTTCCATGGTCATTTTACACCTTCAACGATCTGTTTGGGACAAATCGGAGCTGAATTTTGAAAAATAGACAGCATCGTTGCGTCCGAAACAGTCGAAAATAGGGGGAGGTTTTTTATTTTCTTTCGATGACGTGGTAGTCAACCGATGACGTGGCGGTTGACTTGCTGACGTTGCAGCTGACTGGGACCGCTGACTGGGCAAGTGACTAGACTGCTGATGTGGCGGATGATTGGAGTCTCCTTGTTGATGTGGCGATGATGTGTCAGATGATGTGGCGACACGTCATCATCTTCTTCCTCAAGATTTTTTTTTTCCGAACTTCAGATGGCTTTTCGGGGCAGCTCCGGTGTCCGTTTTCGCTCGTAAGATATCACCGTGACCGTCTCGACGAGCCGAATCTAACGGTGTCCTCGAAATTGAGTTTCGAGCACAACTCAAAAACTCGAAATTTCTACAGAGCCTCAGAAAATTTCTGAACTAAGCTCGAAAGCTTCAAATCTTGTTCTAATACCACTTGTTGTGGTATCATCCCAAGATCAAAAACATAATTTGAGAGAAAATAAAGTTTTTATTACTCACAAGAATAAAAACAAGAGATTTACAAACTCTAAACAAAAAACTCTCAAACACTCCACAACTCTTTCTTGGTTGTGTTTCAACACTTTCAAGGTTGATTGATCACACTCTTGGATGATTCAAATGAATGAAATGAGAAGCCTATTTATAGATACGATCAAGAACACCATTGTTGACATATGATGTGTGAAAGAGGAAGGTTGGTGATGGCCACTATTGATGAATTCTCCATTGGTGTGTCATTGAATCTTCTTCACTTGTGTGCTAATGGTAGTTGGGAGACTTGTACATTTTTGACTTGTTCATGCATGGAACTTTCAATGGAGTCATCCATAACTTTATGTATCTACGCATGTCCAATGTGCATTTGCAGGACACATGTCAAGACATCATTTGTGAATAACAATGGATGAATCCATAAGCCGAGTCATCCGATGGCTCCATAGCAAAACCCATCCAACCAAATGCTGCTATATCTAATATCTTGATATTAAAAATAAATAAATAAACTAACATTATCACAATTTGGAATTCAAAAACATATATTGTTCAATATATTTTGATTTACTAGAACTAGATGGAATGATTTTTTTTTTTTTTACTTAAAATTGACACATATGAATCAGTAAAATTATGCCATTTGATTATAGCCGGCACATTATAATTTTAATTAAGTTCATAAATAGTGTCCTTTTGTTTGTAGTAGTTAATTGCCGAAATTATAGTTAATGCCAGACAGGAAGGGAGGAGAGAATTTTATTATATTTCTTTCAAAGTTATTATGTTATTAAATATGTTTTCATAATTATTTATTTAATTTTTAATAAACACTATTGTATTAGTTTTCTTTTGATCTTTAATTAAATATATTTTATGATTTTTAACATTTTTTTTGTTATTTTAGTTTATATATATTATAAACTTGTACACAAAGTTTTTATAAAAAAAAAATTGAATAAAGAATGTGTATATCTTCAATGTGGAAAAATTTTATAAAATGTTTTCAAATTATTCCTTTGGAAGTAAAATATTTGTAAAATGTTTTCATTTAGAAATAAGTTATCAAAACAGAAAATTCTAAAAATTTCTAGCATTTAAAAGAATTTTATCATTTAGAAGTAAGTTATCAAAACAGAAAATTCTAAAAATTTCTAGCATTTAAAAGAATTTTATCATTACAATAAGAAACATATAAATATGTCTTCGCACATATTTGAAAATGCAAATAATAGTAAGAAGTTATGAAATTGAAAAGTAACACATAATTATTTTGATATTTTGATATTTAATAAATATGTATTTCAATGTCTTTATATATACGAAACGATAGCCATAAAACAAAGAATATAAATATTTATCTTTTTTATATATAAAAGAGGAGGAAATGAACCTTCAGAGGAGGAAATGAACCTCCGCTCGCTCATGCCGCTGGACTGTAGAGCCACAACCAAGTGCAGAAGAAATGAATGAAATAAGAAAAAAAATAATGTATTTAAAAGTCATTTCAAAATTGATTAAAAAAATAAAGAAATGAATGAAATAAGAAAAAAAATTAATGTTTAAAAATCATTTCAAAATTGATAAAAAATAACTTATTCTTAATAGTTAATTATCGAAAAACTATTTTTAGTTTTTGTATTAATTCAGGTTAGTACGAAATAAATCAGAACAAAATAGTAAAAAGACAAAGAAAACAAAAATAGAATCAGAGAACAACTTCAAACTTCGAAATTTTATTTGAATTCTTGGTGGTATGATGTTTTATTTTTTTTTAATTAGATATAATTTAGTTGTACTTCCTTTCATCTCAAGTAAAATTCAGATCATACAGATAAAATGTATTCAACTTTGTAGATGTGCATAAAAGGCTCTCTTGATTGTCTTTCATCAAATTTAGCAGTAAATGTCGTCCGAATATGTATTGTATTGATCCAACGGTAAAAGTCCCTTCGGGGACATCCGATAAAATTGGAACGATACAGAAAAGACTAGCATGGCCCCTGCGCAAGAATGACACGCATAAATTGATCCAACGGTAAAAAAAAATGTAAAAACCAACATGCAAAAGTGTACCAATGTACCACATCATCTCCAAAAAAAAAAAAAAACAACAGCGTTTATACATGAAATATATGTATTACACAACTTAGCAAGTACATATATATTTTGGAGGAGCAAACATCCTACCCTAGTTTCTCCTCTATTATCAAAAGTTCAAACCTTTCAGTCCAAAGAAAAA
>CACSLK010027832.1:6254810-6265816 GCA_902706635.1 Striga hermonthica
AAAAAAAAAAAAAAAAAAAAAAAAAAGAAAATCCAAAACCAGTCACCCTGAAACCTACCAGACGTCATGTGCATGTAACGTAATTATCTTTAACTTTCTAAGGGTTAAAGGCAAACTTTGACTGGCCATTCTTCTGCCCGGCATCATCGCCACCAAAACCCGGAGGAAGGCTCGTATTTCCAAAGGCAGACGAATTTACCGGCAACTGTTCGGCCCCACCTTGCTGCCTGGAAGATCCGCAGCTGGGGGAAGTTTCGTCATTTCGAAAAATGTCGGGCAAACTGGATTTAGTCTCTGTTGGTCCAAAGATTCCATCCAACAAATTATTGTTACTATTGTTATTGTAAGGTACACTGAGATTCTTGTTGAAGCAGCCCGGGAATGCAGCCAATGTGTCATCGATCGAGATCTCACCCCTTAGAGTCTTGAGCGCAAATTCCAACGGGTCGGACCAAGAATCGCCAAAATCCAAAAAAAGCTGTGATTCTTGCTTGCTATTATTATTATTATTATTATTCTCTTCAGCCTTGGCCTCGATTTTCGCTTCTGGAATAACCGGGGCATCGTTCAGAGGATTTTCGGTGGTCCCATTTGGAGGATTTTCGGTTTCTTTTGGAGTTTCAGACGATGGAGGAATATTATTAGCAGGGGTATTTTGGGAATTATTATTAGCTTCTTCAGTGGCTGAGGCATAATTGTGTGGCGGCGCTTTGGGTTCAGTGCCAGCGAGCCTCTTTGAGGCCCGTGAAGGAAAGATTGGATCTTTTCTTTTCCTGGGGTTTTTCGAGTTTGACCGAGGTTTTTTCTCGGTTTGTTTTTTTTCCGTCCCCGCGGATTTGGGAGTCTGCTGCTCGGGTTTGTCTTCAGGAGCTGATTTATTTTCCGGGTCGGGTAATGAGTTATTGTACGTAATTTTCTCTTCTGAATTTGCTGGGTACATTATTACATTGGCTGAGAAAAAGAACCAGAAAAAAAAAATGTTAAAGGATATATTATTCATTGGCTAACATAACTGTAAATATAGTTGGAGTAAAATAATGCCATTCTTACATCCGTCCGATTCTCCACCGGCAAAACGTCGTTGGGGGCGTTCTAGTAATTTCTCGTGAGCAGCACTTGAAGACTACAAACAAAAATATAAACATTTCAAATATAACACATCACCTTTTATTATCTTCAAATGAAGTAATATGTACTTGACAATTTCCCCAGCAAATGTTTTAATGCAGAAATGTTAGAAACGCAAATTATCATCATGGCAAACTAAGCTGCTTTACTCACCTGGACTTCATTCTTGACCAGATTCAGCTCAGTCGACTCCTTTTTTCTTGGCCTGATAGCACAGTAACGAATATCATTGGTATTAATGAACCGCATGGCATCTGGTTTAGAACGAAACATGTAGCCACTGATCGGGTCAATATAGTACTGCAGAAATTCAACAACCTTTCAGGGTATATTCCACAAATCACCAAAATTTATTGAAAAAAAAAAAAAGATTAATTACCGGATCCTTTCTAATTTTACTCCCACATTTACTTGTTATGATTTCTTTTATCCAGCCTGAAGGCAGGTCATCAGCTGCAGAGCTTTCAGAGGCAATCTAAAAGAAAATTCGAAATCACGAGTTAAATCGTGTGATTTTTACCAGACTTATAGTTAGTTTTTGCAAATCGTAGGAAGGACAAACCGGTATGAAAGAGCTGGCTTTCTTTTTCTTTCCATGAGAGCTACCAGGATTTGTCATGCACAGGCTTTGTGGAGAAATGAGTGGAGATTGTTCATCCTCTTTGTCACGCTGTACAAAAGGAAAAATAAAAATAAAAAGTAAAACACGAGAATTTCAAACATCATCATCATCAACATCACCAAACCCAGTATATTCCCAACAGGTTGGGGTCTGGGGGGTCAGTTGTACGCTGACCTTACCCTTGTAATTATACAAGGAGGTTGTTTCCATAGCGACCCAAGGTGCGTTGCGTCGTTTGATATATTTTTTTTCTAGAAACTTCACTAATATAAGAAGCACTTTTGAACGCATCAAAGTACATACCGTCTTAGAAGGGCTCTCTTCTTTTCCTTCTTGAATGACACTTGTGTTTGTGATGGATAGGCCATTTGTAGATGATTCGTCCAGTTTACTAGTCTGAAAAAACAACAGTTAAAAAAAAGTTCAACAAAGGATAGCAAAATATAAGATACTTTAGATGATCGAGTTTTGAGCCCATCAAAGAAGAAACCATTCTGTTGCCTTCCTCCTTTTTCTCTTCGTGAATCTCGTCTGTATTTGTCATGGACATGCATGGTTGAGACATGCTTGCAGATATAGTATCAGCATTGTCACTCTGAAAAACGTAGATCAAAATCATAATAATAATAATAATAATAATAATAATAATAATAATAATAATAATAATAATAATAATAATAATAATAATAATAATAATAATAATAATAATAAACTTCAACAGAGCAACTTTTATATACAACAAAAATTTGATGGAAGCATGAAGGTTAAAAGGTTATAGAATGAAACTTGAGGTTCAGAATAAGTCATCCACTAATTTCACAAACAATTAGAGAAACGGTCAGATGGATATCAAAACTCATTTCTTTGCATATAACATCTTTGTTTGACTCAAAGAAATATATATATATATAAAAAAAAAAAAGAAGAGAAAATGAAAGAATAAAAGAAAATTGATGATTTAAAATATTAGAAACACAATGCGTACTTTAGTTTGTGTGGTCATGGTGACGGCACGATTTTGGGAATTCAAGTATCGAGTGACGGCTACCATCGAATAAAATATGTTTCCAGATGACACATGAGTATATACCTGCAAAAAAGATGGAAAAGCACACGAACTCAATAAGAAACCCAAAGGGTATCTTCAACTGCAAGTATGACAAACATATTTTCAATATGGTGGATTTAAGTTTGAGAAATTTCGTAGGAACTATGAATTCCACATAGCACGATATCTTTCACTTCTCTATAAAAGAAAAATGTGGAATATGTAAAGATGAAAGTTGATAGCAAACGAAAAGATTATTATTATTTTGTTTAATACATTACAAACCTTGTACACAGATCCTTTGCGTGGACCTCTTTGTCGTTTTTTCTCCTCCATTTTCCATCCATCAGGCAACCATTTTGGCGAGTCATCTGTTGTATCTAACCCCTGTGGACAGAACAATACAATCAAATATAAATGAAAAGGAACATGCATGCAGCAGAGTACATAAAATAAAACCTTTAGTCTGAAAACTCACAGCTTCAACTTCGCCATTAGAGGAGATGTCTTTTTCTGCATTTGATATTGGACTTTGAGGCGCATCAATGATCCCATTTTCGGCTGTACCACAACTTAATACATCTTTCTTGGAATAATATTTTGTGTCTGTTGCATCATTGTAGTAGTACTGCAATTTCAGATAAACACAATATGCAGGCGTGTTATTTGATATACGATTTATTATCTTTGACAAGTTTAATTGCTCTTTTTGACATTTTACCAAGAGACAAAAGAGATTCACCCACAAAGGAACCGTAGTTTAAGGCTATGTTTGGTAGCCAAATAAGCTAGCTTATAGCTTATTTGGTTAGCTTATAAGTTTCCTATATTCAAATAAGCCTCAATTGGTAGGACGAGCTTTTCTATAAATCTCGAGCTTATCTTTTAAGCTTCTTTGGATAGCTTTTCAAATAAGCTCGTTGAAATTTTTATTTCAGCTAGCTTATCAACTAATTTTACTGAACACTTACATCATATAAACTAGTTTTTCAGCTATAACTCATAAGCTATAAGCTCGAAAAATCACATGTAAGCTATAAGTTAGCTTATTAGCTAGTTGTACCAAACATAGCGTAACTATGATTATTTTCTTTTCACTATATCGTTTATCAAATAGTTTTACATTTTCTCATCTTTCACCTGCTTAACCAAAACATGAAGCTAAGCAATCAAATAGCAACCAGTAACGGTCGTTTATTTTTGTGAAGAAACCGTCCACATACAACACCCGCAGCTGCCATTTTTCTAAAAATAAATGTCCTTAACCGTATTGCTTTCTATACCTATATAGAATATTATTAATAGCCTAGGTAGCTTAATCTCCAAACACATGTAATACATTCAACTCAAGTATCACTACATGATTAAACACGTCGGCTGCATTAAATGTAACTAAGTGAAGCGTTAATGAGTAATTTGTTAAAACATGTAACATAATCTCTATATTTTGAAATGAATTCTAGGTAAACTCAGAGGAGACAACCCTATCACTTTCACTTCCTTAAACGAATCCTAGGCCGTTAGGGTTCTTACCATGATCGTACATTACTATAAATAACAACCCGTTAGGCATACATCAGAAGAAATAAGAAGCTTCTACACATTTATCAAGCTCAAAACCTTGCAACTAACCCCAACATCAACAGCCATCGATCTAGTTACTAAGCATACTCAAAAAATACAGGCTACAAGGTAAAATCAAAACCAATCTTGTTCTTCATTTTCAACATGCAGCCACTTAACAAGCTAATTCAAACACACGAATACTTGAACAACTCGAAGGAAAGCGCTAAATTCACCACTTTCATTCAGTTAAAACATAAGAACCCAAGATCTAACGCAGTTCTTACTCATTCAACCTGCCCAGCAATTTTCACCAACAATAAAATCAAAAGCAACAAGCTTTAACCAAAATTGCCAAAACAAAAGGCAAAAAAAAAAAAAAAAAGGAACTGATTACCTTAATCTTCTTCCCATTCTTGTACTTCACCTTCTCAGTAAAACCCGGAGGAAGCCACTCCGGCGACTCCCCGGCAACCATTTTCCCCTGAAAATCCTTAAAAAAAAATAAAAAAAAAAAAAAATCAAAACCTTTCTTGAATTATTAACAAACAAAGTCCTGAATAAGCTCCATCGATTTACTCAGAATTAGGTCAAGACTAGAGCTTCTTATTAAAGAACACGAATGGGGTTGAAAAAATATAAGGGGGGCGGTGGTGGGGTCTTACAGAAAACGGAAAAGGAGCGATTTTTACAACACGCGGTGGTGTGCCGACTGCCGAGCGGCAAGGATTTTCTTCTCTCAAACTAAAGACTTGAGCTTTTTTCTCCCCATTTTATAGATTCTTTCTGCAAGTGGGGGGGACTGTAAAGAAATTTTGGTGGTGGGTTTTGAAAATCGAAAGGAAAAAAAGGGGAATGTAATAAAATGCAGGGAGATTTTCTTGCTCCGATGCAGATAATTTGCAGGCTCTTATTACAAATTATTATTAAAAGTTTCAGAACTTGATTTTCTGCACTGTTTTTTCGAGTTTTTTGCTACTTTTGTCATCGGTAAAAACCAGAAAAAGTAAAAGCTACAGTGCGCCTTATTAGATTCATTCAATTAAAGTCAATTTCTCTCTCTCTCTCTCTCTCTCTCTCTCTCTCTCTCTCTCTCTCTCTCTCTCTCTCTCTCTGTGTCTTTTTTTCTATTTTGGCTTGTCTTATTTCCATTGTAGGCTTTTTAGGATAAGAGAAAACTGTTGAAGATTGATAATGTGGCATATTGGTACGAGTAATGCTACAATTACGTAAGAGTGCAGTGTACATAATACTCATATTGAGTGAATCCACTAAAAATATAAAATCAAGTAGACGATATTCATGTGAGTGTTATGTATACCTTTATGTACATCTATTATGTACATGTAGTGTTTTCTTATTGGTATATATATATATAATTTTCATACTTTCATTTCATAATCGTTTTGAATGTTAAGTATATCCCATTGCTGAGTTTAAGTGGCAGTCTCGCACGCTTTGAAATCTTAATTGGCTAAAAAATATGTTTTGTAGTTTGGTTTGAATAAAGAATAATATTATTCTAAATAATAATTACAGGTTCGGACATTTCAAAAATATTGAAAAACTAACTTGGTAATTCTATAATAATTTGACTAATATATTTCTTATGTTGTATTGGAACCTTTGGTAATTATACTAATTGACTAATATAATCTTGAGTTATTTTGAAAGCTCTCAATCGGTTCATTAATTTTCATTAAAAACCTCAAATTAGCCTAAAAAATATATATGTTTAATTTTAAACAATCATTGTTATTATTATTTAATTTTAAAAATAATTTTTTTAACAATTACCCGTGTAGTACACGGGTACTTATTGTACTAGTTTTGATTAAAAAAAATCACAATATAAGAAATCGCATAATATAATTATAGCATTCGAAAGCAAATAATATTTGTTTTTGTTTATATAATAATATAACGAGTGGCTATCAGATTCGCTTAGATAAGAATTTGTGAAAAATTAAAGCGTCATTTTCATTTAAGGTCAACAACAAATCACAAAGCAAAAATATGTCTTAAAAAAGATTAGAGATTTATTTAGTAAATCTTGTTCCATATAAATGTAATTGTATATTATCAATCAGAATTATCCTTTTAAAAACAAAAAAATGCAAAAAATGCAAAAAATGCTATTTTTATATAATGTAATTATTTGGATTTATGATATCCACAATTTTGCAAGATTTTAAATGAAAAATGTAATTAATATAATTTCAATTTCATCAAAAGGTTATGTAAATTCTATGAAAAGAACAAATTTGATTACGGTAATTAAAATTGAGATAGTTGTTTACTAATTTAGTACTTATTACTAGTACAACGCCTGTGTATTACACGGGTGCTTACTAATTTTCTATTAAAATCTAAAATTAATGAGAAAAAGTAATTGAAAATTTCAATACCTTTTATAAAAATATATATATTATTGTACATTTAGTATGATACTTTTTTTATTTGTGCGACTTACATGTGTTATATTATAATATTTTTTTGACTTACAACAAATAACTACATTAAACATAAATATATCAATTGAGAAATAATTTTATTTTTCTAATGAATCTTAATAAATATTATTATTTTTTATTATTATAAAGATAAATATGATTTATTTATTTTATATATTCAATATGGATGTCAAATCGAAGACCATCACTAGATAAATAATTTGATATATTATATATGTAAAACCGATAAAAAATACAAAAGTTATCAACTTTTAAAATACATTTACAATTTAAATAGCTAATTGAAGGAAACAAACCAAAAGTCAGATATATATTAGTCACTTAGTGTCTCACTATGTAAAATTACAAAGAATTAAAGGGTTATATTAGTAAAAGTTATATTAAAATACCTAAGTTAGCTAAATAATATTTATGGAATGTCCGAACCTAGATTATTAATTATTAATATATCAATATTATTTGTCCAAACCTAATTACGAAGCATATTCTTTGCCAAGTAAAATTTCGAAGCACCAGAAACAATTATGTAGACTCAGCGCATTCAGGAATAATATATAGGGAGAATTTTGGACGCTTTTGTAAAATGTGCATGTTTTTTCTTATTCTACATAAATAAATAAATATATATATATAAATAATATGTATTTGCTGAAAATATTATAATTTTCCCATAACAAAATAATTACTTACATAAGGAAATTTGTAAGCATTTTGTTTACTTGTTTATTTTTATTTTCTTCAAATAATTATTTCTTTCTCATATGTGATGTCAATAATTCATCTAAATATATGGTTAAACTTTGTATTTTTTTAATCGCAAACATTAACTATATCTTATCTATTTTTATTGTTTGCGATGTGATTTCAATAATTTGATATTTTTCTCTACAAATTTTTTAATTCAATATTCTATTTCTACCTAATATAGAATTTGATTTCATTAGAAAAATATAATATCAATAATTTGATATTAAACTCTACAAAATTTTTAATTCAATATTTTATCTCTACCAAATACAAAATTTTATTTCATTACAAAACTATAAATTAACGTTATAGATTAATCTCTCCAATTATAATTACTTATAAATTAAAAAATATGAAAGTTAATATATTTCTTGAAACGTCTAGATTAAGAAAAGTTTCTAAATGTGTGGTTTTTTTTTTTTTTTTCCTATGTAGTTTTCATATCGCTGTTTGTGTTTTATCTATTTCTTTATTAAGTATTAGTGTCATTTCATTTTTATTTGTTATCTATATTTATCATATATAATATTATACTAATCATCATTTTGTCATCTTTGATCGGACACTCAAATTGTATATATAAATATAAAATAATTATTTCTAAAGTATTAATCAGTTGATTAGTTTTTTTTTTTCCCAAAACTATAAGAGATATTATAAATCAAAACGCACGAATGTGCGAATACACAGCAGCCAACAGCTGAAAAAGCGGAAGAACACGTCAGAACACCGTCTAGAGTCCCACTAGCAACGCTAGAATAAAATACTCGCAACAGACTAACCAATTACAAACTACAACACACAAACTAAACTAAAACAAACTAAAAAGACCCCAACAGGGTAATACCCGAGTGTCGGATCACATCGGGATAATAAGGTGACACTCCGGTTCACAGAGGCCAAACGCCCAGAACAAAAAAACAGAGAACAACACTGATAACTGAAAAACATACCAAATACTAAAACAAAAAAGAAAGAAAACACAGCCTCCCCCGCCCAATACATCTATATAAAAGGTAGACAACCAACTCCACAGACAGCTCCAAAGCACGGAAATAACCGCTCGCCACTGCAGAAGGCCTAGCAAGACGGAACCCGCACCTCAGGACCAACCGGAGAGCTGGCCCGCACTCCAATCACGAAAGGCAGCAATTACGCCTCAACCCAGCCCGAGACGCCTTGCATATATAAAATGAACTTAAATTTATTATTTAATATTATTTTAAAAATAAGAAATTTGTCTGAAACTATTAATATACATATACAATAAAACTTATTTAGTTTGGAATAATGTGAAATAGTGATTTATATATTTATCCCTCATGGGTGTAAAAAGCTAGTGCTAAAAAACATAAAGTTATAAGTAAAAAATTATTTCGATGATCTGATATATGCGGTATTAAATGATAAACCAACATGTCATTTACTTATTTGTTAAATTTTCATGTAAATTATGAGATTATAAAGAATCAAATTTTTTATCATATGTATTATTATAAATTATAATAAAACAACGAGCCATTTGTCGAAATGCCATGTAAATTATAAGCTTAAAAAGATAAATTAAAGTTTTATAATATATGTTGCTATAAATTATGATAACAAATTAACTAGCATGTCATTTGTCCAACTATCCATATAAATTATTAACTTAGAAAGAGAGAACAAAATATTTAAATATATATTGTTATAAATTATAATAATAAATCTACGAGTTATGTGTTGAACAACGGTGCAAAATATAAATTATTATCTCAAAAAAATAAAAAAATTATAATATATATTGTTATAATTTATCTTAATAAATAATGGATATCGAACTGTCATATGAATTATTAGATTAACAAAATAAATAAAATATTTATAATACATGTTATTATAAATTATAATAAATTAAATAATTTTTATGTGATTAAAAATTAGTAAGTTTATAACTTTAGAGTTATACACGCTACATTCATTTCAAATTTAATGTCATTTTATATTATTTGTCACAATTTTTCAACTTTACCATCAATTATCAAAATAATATGTTGTAATAATGTATAGGTAAGGAAAGATAAAAAGAAAGGGTTTATTGCACGAAATCCCCCTGTATTGATAATGTCAGAATATGTAAAGTTTCATCTTTCTTAATTATAAGCTAAACATCTAAAACGATAGTTATTTTTATAACGGGACAAATACACATTTTAAACTATTACTTAAAAAAAAAACTATTACTTATCATAAAAATTCAAGGAAATATAAAATTTAATATTCAAATTTATTTTATACTCATTGATATTCATTCCCACTGTTTTAATTCTTGCTACTGGGCTTGGACTACCTTAGCGCGCTCGGTTTTATCCACTATACCAGTCTACTTTATGCAAATAGCGTGGTTTCCGGAGAAAATTTGCCGGCAAATTGACAGCATCATGAAGCGATTCATTTGGAAGGACCGCGATGGACGGGGTCTTCACCTCGTCAATTGGCAAACTGTGGCCACGCCTCGCCGCTCGGGAGGCCTTGGCCTGCGTCAAACACGGCAAATGAATATAGCTATGCTTGGGAAAAAAGTTAGCGAATACATTGAAGGCGCTTCGTCGCTCTGGGTTGAGGTTTTGTCTGACCAATTTGGCAAGGGATACGAGGGGATTAAAGGTCTAAGATCCAGTCTTCTTCCGTCTGGACAGCAATGAGGCGGTGCTTTTCCATCATTGAGACTGGGTTCACTTACAGGTTGGGTAATGGGGAGACCAATTTCTGGGAAGGAATTCATTTTCAAAGCAAACCCATCAAATGCCTGGTGGACTATGTGCATATTGCTGACTCTGACAAATCTTGTCGTCAGATGATCGTTAACAGGAGGTTTGATATCCAGTAGTTGCACACGATCTTCCCACCTCATATTTCTAAGGCGCTGAAGGATGCCCGGAATATTTATCTTCACCCATCAGTGCCAGACAAATGGTGCTGGTCTGTCGGTAGTAAAGGGAAATATTCAGTGGCGTCTTGCTATGAGTGGTTGCTTAATCAGGGTACTAACACGAAGACGTCGTGGAAAAAGATTTGGAGGCCTGACGTTCCAGAAAAAATTAATTTCTTCTGTTGGCTTCTTGGGAAGCGTTTGATTCCTACTAAGGATCTTCGTCACCGGCGGCATCTAGAAACAACGGGTGTTTGCACGATTTGCGGGGATGGAACGGAGACCTGGGTGCACATGTTCTTCGAGTGCCCGTGGACTACGCAGGTTTGGGCCAGGTTAGTTCGTTGTGGTTTTCCCTATTGGCTGGCCCACACGATACCACGTGAGAGTCATGGTCTGGAGTTCATCGTTAATGCGCCGGTGGGTATGCGATTTGCACTTTGGTTTATATGGCTGGAACGTAATAACAGGGTGTTCGGGAATCCTCCTAATTCTCCCTTTGCTGTAGTTAAG
>CACSLK010027832.1:6267165-6285830 GCA_902706635.1 Striga hermonthica
GCTAGCTACCATAGTATCTTGCCAATGTAAGATCTTCCTCCAAAGTCCCAAACAAATGCAAGGTAAAAAAAAAAAAAATCGAACTAAACGATAAATCCCGGCAAAATCAGCACCAAGATCAAAAAGTCCAAACACTGAAATCGAAATCCACCAAGATCGAGAGAGAACCTGAACAGTAAGTGAGCTCAACACTGAAATCGAAACCATCAAGGAGCGAAAACCATCAATCGTGCCTCCTCAGAGCAAGAACATCAAGAAATCTACCCAGAAAGATGAAACCCCTGAACCCTTACAGCAGAGAACAAAAACTAGTGAAGAACTACCCAAAAAACGAAACCCCTGGAAAAAAGATTTTCAGAAAACAGAGGACCTCCCCATAACCAGGAAAGAAAACAAAAAAGACTCAAGAAAAAAAAAAAAAAAAAAAGCATTGCCCCTAAAACCTCCCCATAACCAGAAACCCATCATTCTACTTAATCATCTGAGCAATGCCGGAGACGACCTCGCCCACGTCAAACGCCTGCATTGCCACAGAGGGGCTCTCCAAATCCTGAAAGCTGACGAAAATATCCCCACCCTCCTGGAGAATCTCGAAGCGGCCATCCCTGGGTTTCTTCGGGTTGACCAAGACGTTCACGCCGGGAACAGCTTCCTCCAGGCCGCTCTTCACCTGGGCTGCCGTGTTCTTGTACGCGTCGCACTGCAAGCAGTGCTCGATGATCACGGTCTTTCCTGCGGCGGCGGCGGAGGAGGAGGAGGGGGCGCCGGCGGCGGGTGGAGCAGAGGACGGGCCCGCCTCGTCGGCCTTGGACTTCTTCCTCCGGCGGGGTTCGGGGTCGGAGAAGGCGGCGTTCGCGAGGGCGGAGCCGCGGCTGCGGGTGGACCTGACGGCGGCGCGGGCGGCGCTTCGGGTGACTCTGGCGGCGGTGGGGGTGGAGGGTTCGCTTGCGGGTTTCCTCTTCGGCGCCATGTTGGAAACGAGGGTTCTGGAGCTCAGACGACGGTGGCGAAAACCCTTTTCTCGATGGATTTGTATTTTTTTTAAGACTGTATTTGTAGCTTGAATGAGACGAAAACACAGTGCGAGCCTTTTTATGTCCTTCTTCTTATGGAGGTTAACGATGGCCGAGTGGGGCCCATTTCGTTATCATCGGACGGTCTATGCTCGTCCAGTGGCAGTGGTGGTGTTCCCGCGCTTTTGGACGGATGGGATTTGGGTTCTGTGGGGCAACTTGTTAGAAGATATTGGCCGTACGATTAGAGATGGATGGAATTGCGAGTCGGATCGAATTCTGTAGCCTACGTTTTAGTTTAACATTTTATAAAATTTAAAATCATAGTAATTGTAATTTAGGGAACTACTACAGTCCCGTTGACGGAATTGTTCTGTCAGTATTGATTACCGTAGATTATCCACACATGATAATCTATTTGCTCATCCAATGGTTAGAAACACTGACGGTACCATCCCGTAACGAGACTTTAAAATTTTCCTGTAATTTATTTGGATTTTAGTTACGCTGTTCACCGTAGCTTAGATTAATAAATACATTTTGATATGTCTTACAAACTCGTTATTTAATATTTAAAATCGAGTCATCCCGAATGAAATTTATAGATCCGTCACTGCTAATAGCATCTTTATTGGCTATTAATTGTCACTTAATTATTGAGCAGTTTTATATTATCGAGAGATCATTATTTTTTATATTCACTACATATCACTCTATATCTTGCATTTCCACATTTGAACAACAATATGGAGCTTACATGTAACCAAAATTACCTTTATCAAACATCACTTGTGAATCATCAGAAAAATTCTATTATATAGCCCTCTATACTGACGCATGTCCAACGTGCATTTATTACATGACACGTGTCAATTACACCATTTGTAAATAACTATAAACGACTCCATAAGCAGTTATGGAGTCATCCAATGCAAGTTCTATTATAAAATTTTATATGAAGTTATAATGTCTCAAGTGTATTTGGCCCATTCTTTCAAGTATTCTCTGTTGTAAGTAAACTTTTGAGTAACGTCTAGGTAAATATGAAAAAAAAGCCACTACGAGAAGCAATATATGTCAAGAAGGAAAGCAAGGATTCTTCATGTCCTCTTACTAGTTATTACCATCTGAATAGTACAAGAAAAAATACTAAACATGGTGAGAATCTAGTACAGCCTACGAGCAACACCACCTCAAACAAAGAGCGTAAAAAAAAATTGAAAACGAGTTAAAAAGAAACTACATTCGACAAGACTGCAAAAGGAAAGAAAAAAAGAAAAGGCGAAATAGAGAACGGCATCATCATCAGTTTGCGGTTTTTGTGCCTTCAACTAAATTCAGCACTTTAAGTTTCTCCAATTACTCGAGTCAATTGACTGCTGCTTTCCAAGGAGAAATTGCAGCTCGACTTAATTGGCTTTGATTAAATTCGCATCTGGGAAAGGGAAAGCTCCTGAAAAGAAAATGATGAAATAAAAACTGTTACTAGTTACTCAATGATATCTATCCATGGTGCAGTACCGAGTGAACAAAGAAAAGCATGCTTTCCGGATTGATTAGCGGAAAAAAATCATTGACGAGTACATATTCACATTCACTGAGTGAACTATGCCATTATGACTTTCACTTGTTATCATAAATAATGTCATACCATAAGACATTAAGAGTGCAAATGTTCGAAAAACTCACCAATGTCAGATTTTGTCAGGTGTCACATACAATAAATAGCTTGATCAATATGAGGCGGGATTTGCTTTATCTCGGTGCCAAGCTCCTGCTCAATCCTGTACCTGCGAAATGGAAGGAAAGAGAAAAAAATGAAGAATGAAAACTAAAAGGAACAATATAATGTGAACAATAATACGAGTAAATGTCACAGAAAACAGAAAAGACTGATTAGCTAAAGCAAATGAATAAGAACAACATACAAGTTGAAGCGATCTTCATATGTAATTAAATTCACAGCCAATCCAAGATGTCCAAACCTTCCCGAGCGACCCACCTATACAAGTAGATTCATAACCATGATAAACAGAAAGTTGTCCAGTTTTTTAGAAAGACATTTTTGATTAATCCTTTTTTAGATAAATATCACTACATCTACGTACCCTATGGAGATAGGTTTCTGAGTTCTTAGGGAAGTCAAAGTTTATGACAACATTGACAGCTTGGATGTCTATTCCCCTTGTGAATAGATCTGCACATCATGTTAAAACTAGTGACTTAGAGACAACTGTGGAGAATAATTCATGAGTTTGCTTTCAGAGGCTTCAATTAAACGAATTGGTCATTTGACCTGTTAATGGAATTCACTAATAAACATTGATGATTTTTACCAGTGCAAACAAGATTCCGGCAAGCACCATTCCTGAAATCATGGAATACTCTGTTACGATGATCTTGTAGCATCTTGGCATGAATATAGAAGCAAGAATAACCTAGCTCCGTGATTTTCTTGGCAAGCAGCTCCACTCGGTTTACAGAATTGCAGAAGATTATTGACTGGTTAATTTGTAACTGTAAAGAAAGCACCGATGTAATTTTTCCACCAAAAAAAAGGAAGACAATGTGAGATTTTTTTTTTTTTTAAAAAAAAAGGTATAGATCGAACCTTGGAGAAGAGCGTATTGAGGCAGTGAACTTTCTGTCTTTCTTCCACAAAAGCATAATACTGGGTTATACCTTTGAGTGTGAGCTCATCCATTAAATTGATGACGTAGGGTTTCCGCAAGTATTTATCTTTAAAATCTTTTACAGTAACTGGGAATGTAGCTGAATACATCAAAATTTGCCGAGTTGGAGGAAGAAAGGAGATCAGCTGCTCTATTGAAGGTTGAAATTCTGGAGATAGCAGCTTATCAGCCTGATACAAAGACTCAAGTGAACTTAGAAGCCACCAGATTTTCAATGTCACTAATAATCAGAAAAGATGATACAAATTTCAAGTTTCAATCAAAACCAGAAAAAGCAGTGGCCGAAAGACAATCTTTTTTAGCATGCTTCCGTTAAAGTAACTCCCAAGTTCAAAGCTTATAACGACCAATACAAAGTTAGACACATCCATCGAAAAAATGTTACATTACTGATCCATATACCTCATCCATAACAAGCACTGAACAATCCTTCAAAATGCATATCCCTTTTCTGGTGAGATCGAGTATTCTTCCAGGAGTTCCAACCAACAAATGCACAGGTTGATACAATCTCATTATATCATCCTTCAGACTGGTTCCTCCGGTGCTAACCATCACTTGAATTTTCAAGTGTTTTCCTAGTTCCTTACATACTTGGGATGTCTGAAGTGCTAATTCTCTTGTCGGAACTAATATAACAACTGCATTTGTCATTAGCGTGCATATTTAGTTGTAGAACATGAAGGAGCAGCGAAGTGCACCAGAAAGAAATAATTTGATAATACGAGAAAAATGCAGAAGTGGACACAAAGTCTAGTAAAATCACAAACTAAAATTCAAATCAACTTTTTATTTAAAGTATCGTGTGAAAATAAAGAGAGGCCCACTTAACCAACATCAGAAGTTAGTTACAAGATGATATGTGAAAATATACGAAGTAGACAAAAAAATTGAAACTAAAATCCACATCATCAAATAAGGACATAGCCAATGAAAATTAAAAATAATATGGACAGTAAGTAGAACACGACAAACTTATGTGAATTAACAATATTCTGATGCATAACTGCATCAACTCTCACAAGGCCCTCCTAATGGACAACAACATTTCTCCAATAATAAATGAAGAGGTCATATCATGCTTCAATTCTATTTTATTCCCTTTCACAGTTTCACTCACCAAATGGTTGAATCAACCATATCCTTGAATTTACATACCACGGTAGTTCTTTCTCGTGTATGAGCGTGTATATGTGAAGAAAATAATATTGCTCGATCAAATTGTAACGACATGCATTCTTCAAATTCATTTAACACAAGGTGAAAAGGTGGTCAGCATTGACGAAATAAAGGTAAGTCTGTCCTAAGAACAATGAACAAAATATGTATTCACTGAATGCAACTTCATATGATGATGTTTACCTTCATATTGGTCATACACTAATAGATGAATATATACCTTGAATAACATTATTATCCGAATCAATCTTTTCAAGGGCAGGAATGCAAAATGCAGCAGTCTTTCCGGTACCATTTTTAGCTCTAGCAAGAATATCACTACCAGTGAGAGCAATAGGAATGCTTTCTTCTTGGATAGGAGAAGGCCTTTCAAACCCTTTTTCATATATCCCCATGAGTAGATCACGTTTCAGGAAGTAATCTTCAAACTCATTTCCTTTTGTTGCAGTAACATCCTGCATGAAGAAAGCACATCCAGCATTGACAAAAATAAGATGAGCACTCAGTTCCTCAGAAAGTTTGGTTCAGCAATAATACTTCCCATGTGAGCCACAAAAGCAAAAAAGAAAAAAAAAATAAAAAATGGTAGAAGCAGGATATAGATCATATACAAGTAAAGCAAAAAATCTATTATCCTAATTCGAAACATTTAAGTGAAAATATTTGAACAGTTAACAAACGGAGAATAGACTTCTTTTCATCTGCCGCGTGGGTTAAATATTCAGGTATACTACCAGAAACAAGATGTACAAATGTGCATAGCCAAGTGTCATATTAGGGCATACGGCATGTATCTGACAGGTACATGTACATGTGGTTGGACTCCGGTCAAAACATAGTGAAAAGGATAAAAAAAAACAGAGTTGATAGGAGCATAGTGCGTCAGTTAGTCTTAAAATGAAGCAGGAAAAGCAGAATATATGGAACACAATTTTGATTTTTCAGTGAAACTGCAATTCTACTAACAAAGTACAATCAGGCAGTAGTTGGGAAACCGATGGCCACAGCCTGTCGAGGGAAACGAAAGAGAAGAAACAAATTTTCTTATATCTAATCCACAGGGTGATAGAAAAACAATGCATTACTGCTAATATAACTTTTCTTAACAAGCACAAAGTCTTGTTCATGAACATGTGCAAATAGTAAGACTGGAAGTATCTTGTGGTTAATGCATCACTGAGATGGTTACTCAACCTTAAGAATAGAGAGTGGACGGAAAGAAAAGTGATTATTGTCTCATAGACATGACATATTGTAGTCAATTTAGTATCAGGTCACAACTACCATTCCAAAGATTAGCCCCATTTCTTTTGGTTTCATGTATTTGAAACTACCCCAGAATCAAATTCTTTATTGATTTGGTCATTAATCAAAGCAAGTTTACATTTTTTTATCTGCTGTATTTACAAACTTATGATAGTCACAAATTTCACAGATCAAGGCGATACAGGAGCTCAAAGAGAACATTTCTGACATCCATCAAGTGTTCCACATTACAGCAACTTCGGTTAACTTAGTAAGCAAACTTCCAATGTAAAATGCAAGTCCAATACCAGTAAAACAGCTAAAACTCACACACTTAGCATTAGAAAAATAAGTTTAGTAAGAATATAAACAATTTATCCTACCTCCGTCTTATATCGCGTGTCAGGAGGCGGTACTGCTAAACGAGCCTTCCAATCTTGAGAGCTGATAATCCCACGAAACAACCGAAAAACAAACAAATGCAAGTAGTCAATTCCAGAGCGAAAAACACATTTGCAGAAGATAAACACATCCTACGAACAGCATTGACCAAATCTCAAGTTATACGTAACTATCTAGCAAATAAATCAAATCAAACCATCCTACAGAAACGATATGCCCAATAATTACTTAATCTAAATGGAAAACCAACACCATATCAAAGAAAGCTAATGAATGAATACATAAGTTAAATAAACACAAGCCATAGCGAGAAAATGTACGTAGAACCGGTTGAATCGGGCTGCACGGTTTTTTCAACTTCGTTCGAAGAGTCCGACACAGCTGCGGTGTTAGGGTTTCGCCTCATCCACTGCTGCGGTTGATTCTGTGCGGTTGTCCGCTGCGGGTACGGCGGCTGCGGTTGCGGGTATTGCGGGTTCCGGTTCGGGTAATTCTGGTTCGCGTTCCCAACTCCAATTCCATTTCCGCCGCCGCGACCGTTGCCGATCCCCGGTGGATACCGTCCTCGCGGGTAATTATTATTCATCACAAGAGCAGAATCTTTCTGCAAATCTGATGAAAAATACAACGGAAAATTTTCTGAATCTTTATGAAATTGTGAAATTGAGAAGAAAAATCTTGATTGATTTTCTGCCTTTTTCTTTCCTGAGAATGGCTGTGTGCGTGTGAAGAGTGAGAACGTGTAGTCCAATGAGAGTTTTGAGTTAAAAGTTTTTTCGGGGTTAAAGTGGACACACAGTTAAAATTAGGGGCTTAGTTGAAAGACTTGAAATTAATAGGCAGGTAAAAGCATGTTTTAAATACTGTACTGGTTGCTATACCGGTTTAGCCACCGATACGCGGTATTATCGGTCGAACCGGTAATACCACCGTTAATATCGGTGATATTACCATACTAACAAATATAATGATATGTATATGTATATATATATTTATATATATAAATGTAAAATGTCAAATGCAAAAAAGTAAAAAATAAAAATAAATGACAATAATCACAAAATTTAACTTACCGACGAGATAAAAATAAAACATGCTAACTAACAATTTAGATTTTATATTTTTAAATTAGTAAATTTTATATTTTTATTTTTTTTATGACCGGTATTTTGGACCGGTTTTTTCGATAGTTACGGTATGACCCTGTACAAACCAGTATAATTGTAAATCCGATATTCTGTGTGTAATTGTACCGTACTAATGACAGGTATTTGGTATTAGTGGTCGGTACGATACGATATTGAAAACATTGGCTAAAAGTCTTTCGAGTAGTTTGGATCGGTCCGAAAAAAGAAAAAAAAAAATGCAACATATAATACAAAATCTATGATACATACAGTCCAAAACTAAAATCTATTAGTAAAATTTTTACTTAAATTATTAGTAAAATTTTCACTTAAAATTTTTAAAGTTACTATTCTTATTTATTTTTAAATGATGAATTGAAATTTCAAAAAAAAAAAAGTTATTTGTAAAAGATATTAGGGTAAATTGCAGTTTTGATACACAAACTAAAGTTCATTTCAGAATCAGTACCCATTTTTTAACATTTGCAAAGTCAGTACCCATACTTTCATTCAGTTAGCAACTTTAGTACCCGGCCGTTAGATGCCCATCAAACTGCCGTTAGTTTTAACAGAAGTGGTCAAAATAGAGGGATTTTGTCTGTCTTTTCTTTTTTTTTGCATCTGATGAAACTTATATATATAAGGCATATGTACCATTTATTTTCAACAATAAAGCGCTCCTTCGGCTGTTTATAAGAAAAGCGGGTAAATTTCATTTTTTATACCCAAAGTAATGACCATTTTAAAAGTAGTACCCACACTTTCATTTTGTTAGCAACGTTAGTACCCAACCGTTAACAACTAACGGGATTTTGACGGACATCTAACGGCAAGGTACTAACGTTACTAAAGGAGTAAAAGTTTAGGTATTGATTTTACAAATGTTAAAAAATGGGTACTGATTCCGAAATGAATTTTAATTTGGGTATAAAACTGCAATTTACCCAAGATATTATGTAACCTTAATTCCTACAAAAAAAAAAATAAAAAAACTTTAATTCTTAAAAGTATGGTCAATGATTTCCTTAAGTGCCTCTAGCCAATAATGAGAAATAATCTTGAAATCTTACTTAAAAAATCCGACCAAGCGTGTAAATTTGGTTACAAATATCTAATCAATCATTTAATGTTTGAAAATTTTTGAAATCATTCCGAAAAAGTCAGACATTTTTTTTTTTTTTCCAAAATGTCAACATAATAATTAAATATTTTTTTATCCACATTTATCTACTTACAAATCTCTTAAAATAACATTTGTATTTATTTAATAAAGAATGTTAATTTTGCAAAATAGTTTTTATATTTCGAATTGTTCAACTTAGTTGATGATTTTTTTGTCTATGTTTATCTACTACAAGATCTTTTAAAGTTTAAAAATAATCTCATATTATGTGGACTCTTGGCACCTATTTTTTTGTACACATCTATTTTTCATCTCATATCCAAATATAAATATTAATGTGAATCTTAAATATCTAATATTTATTAAATATATATATATATATATATATATTTTATAAAAGCATGACGTTTCATAAAATTAATTTTATCATATATCATGTGTTTGGTTATTGGTTTCGTTGGAGACACTCATTATTTTCAAATAATAATATAAATTTTTTTATTTTTTATATTTTTTTCTTGCAATAATGAGATGTTAAATATAAATAATACGTTTAACGCAGTGGCTCGTACCTTCGCTCGGCGTGTACCATGTCCAGAGTTCGAGTCACCCGAATTGGGGAACCAGTATTGATCCCCGTTTTAAGAAAAAAAATATAAATAATAGCCTTTGTTAATAAATGTTCATGTTCATGTTCAAGTCTAAGTTATTCAGCTAGTTAAATTCCAAGTTCGACGTTAAGTCGAAAGTATATCCGGTTAACTTTATTTATTAATCGAGTCAATGATAGTAATTAATCTCAGTCCATTTATTTAATAAATGGACATCAGCAAGTTGGGATTAATTATTCCTATGTTGACGTATTAATTGAATTAAAAATAGTCAATTAATCATCAAAGTTGAATTTAAGCCAGTTATTGAGTTTCAGTTTTAAGTTCGACTTTTAGTCGATTTAATATTCAGTTTAATTAATTTAATAACCGAATAAGTTTTCAGATTTAATTCCAATACGTTTATTTAATAAATAAGTTCGGAATTAATAAGTTCAAGTCGACAAATTGTTCGAAATCAAGATATTCGGATTAATCGTCGAAGTTAAGTTTCGACCGAAATTATTTAAGTTAGGTTAAAGTCCAAGTTTAAATTCATAATTATACTTAGAATATTTTCTAAGTAGTAATCGGTCATGATTAGCTCATAAGTGAATCCATGATTAAATTGTTCATTAGCTTAACATAATGCACGCTTAAGTCATGCTTAAGTCATGTTATTACTCAGGCAGGTATTGAGGTTGATCCATCCAAAGTTGTCGCTGTTCAGAATTGGTCGACACCAAAGAATCCATTCGAAGTTCGCAGTTATCTCGGTCTAGCAGGCTATTATCGCAGGTTTATCGAGGGTTTATCCAAGATTGCCCTCCCTTTGTCTCAGCTGACGAGGAAGTCTGTGAAGTTTGAGTGGAGTTAAATATTTTGCCACACTACGATTTCCGCTAACGTTTAAAATAAAATTTAATAAAAATAGTAATAAGCCCATTTGTGTATCGCACGGGATGCGCACTAGTGTAAAATAAAGAACCAAGGCATAAAGATAAAAAAAGTTTGAAACCGATTAATGCACATAAAATTAAATGTATATAAAATTGTATATACATTTGGTTATTCAATTAATAGGTATACATTAAGAGGGAACTGGAACAGGTCAGTACAAAAAATAATTGAGATGAAAAAAAATATTTGTTTTAAATAACTGATAGAACCGGTTGAATTTATTTCTTAATACTCATTGGTTCATATTTATTGATCTTATTATATGTGGTTTTTTACAAAGTATATCTTTTTTTTTTTTTTTTTGGTACAAGAAGGAGGTAAAGCCCAACAAAGGTCGAAACTACAAGACTACGCTACGAGCCCGCTAAATCATGCTCAAACCAAACTTTAAACCCAGTCGATGGATTATACAGCTTAAAGTAACCAGACGAACCTTACCAAGTACATCTTTAAACACACACTAAGATGTTCTCACACAACACAACCACATATAGCCATATTTTACTAAAAACAAATAGAACATTTAAAAATGTTGCAAGTATAAAAATGCAAACAACTCACTATGGTTTATAATAATGTGAATCAATATGTTCACTAATTTTTATACATGAAAACAATATAATGCTTGAGTCCGCCTTTTTTTTTTTTTTTGGTACAAAGAAAGAGGCCAAAAGCCTAGTTTAGGACTTGTCGGGGATGAGCGACACCCATGTTATCATGTGCTAGCCAAGTACCTAGTCCCGGTGGAGGAGAGGTTAACGTGTGAAGACCCATCGGGTATGAAGCCGCAATGCGGGCCACAGAGTCTGCCGCTAAATTCGCTTCTCGATGCACATGGGTGAGACGAACCACCCAGTCTCTGTTTAGAAGCTCATGAATGGCTCTTACTAACTCAGACGCGCAACATTTAGACTGTCAACTTCCACATCAACTTGCCGGAACCCTCGATTCCATGCCAAAGTAAGGCCTTGTACCAATCCCCAAAGCTCAGCACTCAAGACCGTGCCCGTCCCAATATTCATAATAAATCCTACGATCCAACATCCTTCGTCATTGCGAATGAGGCCCCCGGCACTGCTTAGGCCCGTAGTTCTATTAACCGACCCGTCCGTATTAACTTTCACCCTTCCCGCCACCGGGGGAGACCACCTCACCATGCGATTTGCGTACACCTGGGCCCCGACTCTCCGGTAGTCCGCTGTCACCCGGAGGTAGTTCTCGGCATCACTCATCACCGTATCATACATCACTGCCACACTAGGACGGGTATTCAAAAACACGCGGTCGTTTCGCCACTTCCATAAACGCCATAAAACCGCCGCGAACAAGCTGCCCCAATTTTTGACATTCCCCAGCTTTGTCGACAGCAGGTTCCAGTGTATCCAAGGGATGAGCGCCGCCGCAAAAAATGTAGAGAAGAGTGCCGGCGGCACAAGGCATCGCCACAGCTGCTGAGCTTGCGGGCAGTCACGCAGAACATGGGTGATCGTCTCCTCCTCGCTGCAAAGCTCACAGGCCCCCGACGCCGCTAAGTGGCGCCGTACTCGCTCGGAATTTGTCAACAGCCGTTGTTTCACTACTAGCCATAAAAATGTGCGAGCCCGCTGGGAAGCTTGAGCTCGCCAAATTAGACGCTACATTTGGGGCTCCAACTCTTGTTCGCCTGGGGAAATCGCGTGAGAAGCCGATTTGGTCGTATACCGGCCATTCTCGGCAGCACCCCAGAGAATCCGATCTTCGCCCGCTCTCGGACTTGGGGGCAGCGTTTCAGCAAGCCGTACTATTACTGAGGACGGCAACACGCCATAGAGACCGTCCCATTTCCACCCCCCATTCATCCACAAGGTCAGCCACTGTGGACGTCACGCTCTCCACCCGATGATTCGCCAGGACTCGCGTGATCAAAGCGCCTTCCGACCCAAGCCATGGGTCAAGCCAGAACCTGGTCGTCTCGCCATTACCCACAGACCAACATAACTCTTTCAAAACTTTGGGCCACACCGCACGTATAGCACGAAATAACGACGAACCCTCCCACCACTTAACCGCATGTAGCCCGACAGAAAAATCTAACCCATATTTAGCCTTGAGTGCTCTCACCCATAAAGTCGTGGGCTTCGTCAAGAGGCCCCACCCCAGCTTCCTTAATAATGCCTCATTCATTCGGCGGAGGTCCCGTAAACTGAGGCCACCCTCCTCACGCGACTTACACACGTCTCTCCACGCCACTAAATGTACCCTTCTACGGTCACACGTGCCCCCCCACACAAATGCTCGGGATCGCCTCGCCAAACCTTCAGAAGTCGAGCTTGGGAGAAGAGTCGTTTGCATTGTATAAAATGCTAGTGTATTGAGAACAGATTGGGTGAGGGTTACTCTACCTGCCAACGATAAGTTGTGCATACGCCAGCCGGTCAATCGTGCTTCCGCCTTCTCCACAATATGAGAGTATGTGGATCGGGTGACTCGGCCGTGAAGGATTGGGACGCCCAGATACTTCCAAGGTTCTCCGTAAGAGTGAAATTGAGAGCCGAAGCTAGCCGATGTTGTTTCTGCAGATGGACATTATTGGAGAAAAACACCTGCGTTTTAGCTTCACTAACCTTGAGTCCAGAGTCGGCATAGAAGTGTTGGAGTATTCGCGAGAGCACTAACACCTGATCATCCGATGCCTCCAGAAAAAGTAACAAATCATCGGCAAACATCAGAAATGCCACCTTCACGGTGCCACGCCCAACTGAGATAGGACGCCATTCTTGGGCCTCGATTGTCGCACAAATCTGCTTTGCTAATCTGTCCATGCATAAGACAAAGAGATAAGGGGAGATAGGATCCCCCTGGCGCACTCCCCGGGTGGGTGTAAACTCGCACCAATAGCCCCGTTCCACAACCGGTTCATAGAGGCCGACCGGACGCAAGCCATGACTGCAGTAGTAAACTTCTCCGGGAAACCTGCGAGATGAAGGGTTTCCTCAACAAAAGACCAACGAAGGAAATCATATGCCTTTTCGAGGTCTACTTTGACGACATCGTTAGGAAACATCTTTCGTGGGCGCACTTGAAGCACGACTTGTGATAGAATTCTCCCTCCATCTTCACTTGAGGTCCCACGCAAGTGAAGCGCACTATAAGAGGGTGAACTTATGACAAAGCTTATAAATTAGACTCATTTACCCTAAATAATCAATACTAGAGAACTCACAAGTGATATTCCAAAAAGATTGAGTGAAAAACAACTATTTTTGTTCAACTTTTCAATAAAATAGGAAATAAGATTAAAAAATATATGAAATAAAATGCACAGACAGTAAAACAATAACTTCGAGGTGTAATTAATGGTAAATTTATAAGGTTGGATTTGTTTTACAATAATCCATCAAAACATTTAATTATGTAAAATGACAAATATTACTAATTGTTTTATATTAAAGTATTCCTAAAAAAATCACTAATGTTAACTCATTTGTTAGGCATAGTCGAGCTCGAGGTTGACCTCGATTTATTAAGATTTGTTACGCTTTAAAAATAAGATTTTTTGTATTTTTTTTTAATTTGAGGTATAATTCGATTTGTCAAGGCTTGAATCAGACTTTAAGACTCGTTAATGAGACAAACCAGGAGCTCAAGTTCAATTAGCTTTAAGTTCCATTATATCTTTCTTTGTCCCATACCTGCTTCGTATCACCTGTAATTTTTTTAATTATTTGAATTAGTGCCTCACATTTCGTAATCAATACAACTACATATAATGCTTCTATTTGAATTTGTTTGATAATATGAAACATTATTGGTGTGATTAGAGAAGCGTACAAATTGTAATGATAAATGAGAATTTGATCTCAAAACACGACAAAATCAATCAATTAAAAAAATTAACTCCTCTCACATTAAAGCATGAGAATCCTTTATATAAGGCTCCCTAAACAAAAAATTAACTTGTCCTCCAATCTAATTATTAAATAATGTAATAAAAATAAAATACTACTCTACACCATTCTCTCCCGGTTCGGAAGGTTTCGTCCTCGAAGCCGACCGACCCCGTTGTCGGTGTGAAGCGTTCCCATGGTAGTAAACCCCCTCCGTTTTTTTCTTGTCGACCACGAAGGTTAAATGTCGCCCAATTATATTGGTATGTCCTACAATCTAAAGACCAACAATCATGCTCAATAAAGCGTGGCCTGTAGATTCAATAACAAGCATAAGACTTGTACCGGTTTTCAATATCTCGTCATTCTCATCTTATAAGCTTGTTATATACCAGAGGTGGTCTCTGGTGTCTTTCGTAGTGTGAACATGGTCCAACAATCCATTTTTAGTGAAATCTGAAACACCCCAAATTCCGGCTTTCTCCCTATACACATCATATTGAAGACCTTCTAAGCCATGACATGGCGACATAGCTGATGGATGCAAATATGTCGGTATCATCTTGACTGTCGAACTTTGTGCACCGACCTTTATTGTGTTGAAAACTATATTTTGGCAATCTGAAAGGATGCTAACAGACAATGATGGAATGATATAGGATGAATTTCGAAACACCACAGTGTTGTCATAGTCTTTGTTGGTGATGCTGTAAAGAGAATCACACTCCATGATGAAATCCTCCAGCCTCGGAGGCTCATCATCGAAAACCGACGGTCCGTTGTAAAGTGGCTCGTCTATGTGAACATCGATTCCCATTGGTGGTCACCGTCACCTCCATGTCGTTAGTCAAAACTCGAGGCCTCGCAAAGATCCAAGGCCTCCGACGTGTGGCCTGCTGGTCGCCTCTGCCCGCGGCTGCACGTCGGTGTGCAATTTTCGATGGCTAATCAAAGTCGCAGTTGACGCGTGGCTGCTCCTGTACAGGCCCAAAATTGTGAAATATGTCATCGACCGTGCAACTGGGCCGCTGGAATTGTCAAAACCTTGGCCTTGAAATTCCACCAGTGTTGGTTGTTCGTGCTGCCATGGAGCAGCCAAGCCCCCGACCCACCTCGCCTCGCAGTTGGTTTCATCGCCCAAATCCGCGGCTGGACGCTGCTACTCGTGAAGCCATCTGGCAGTGAAAACCCCATCGCCCGATCACCGGTCGCACCCATCGTCGGCGCGCTGTGCGCTCCCTGGCGGCGAAGCCTCTGCCTGGTCTTTGTTGTTCGACATCATTCTCAAAGACCGCACCCTATTGCCACACATCGTGGCCGTCGTGCGCATCAAAGGCCTAGCCGCGACGTGCTGAGGTTGCCGCTCTCCGAAGGGATTCACCTCTAATAGGGTATCCTCGCCATCTACGTCTCTGGATGTTGGTTGTGAAGATCTCTGGCGGGGCGCCCGCCAGGACCATGGCTTCCACTTCGCCGTTACATCCCCCCGCGTACGCTTCTGTTGATGGCATCACGACATGTTTGCTTGTCTCGAACCATGGTATGGATAGTGAGGTGCAAGTCTTCTATCCCCGTCGAAAGATCTTTAACCCGAAGATCCAATTGATTGATATGGTGACCGAAGCCCTTGGCTTGTCGACCGGGATGCTCAATGGCGGCGTCACACCCATCGATGTCGTCTCTTCTCGGCGACATCTTGAATTGCATTGACTTTCGATACCAACTGATGTATGGAAGCATACGAGTGAGAATGGTAATTGAGAATTTAATCTCAAAACACGATAAAACCAATCAACTCTTATTTCATTCCAAAAATCAACTCCCTCACATTAAATGTGGAGAGTCTTTTATATAAGGCTTCCTAAACAAAAACATAACTTGTCTTCTAAGCTAATTATTAAATAATAATATTAAATGCTAATAATGATTAAATACTACTATACACCTGTAATAGTTAGTTTGGCTAATTTATTAACACCTATAAGAAGAATAACAGCTTGGACCCATCTCCGGGATAGCCCAATTGTTCATAATGATTATTTTCTTAAAATGGACCCAACAAGCCCAACGAGCTAATATCAATTAGCAGGCCTCATATATGGATATTTTGAGCCCATGGTCGGAGCCTTTTAGGCCTAGTGTGGGCCTAGGCCCACACTGAAAAAAATACTATCTTATCTACTCGACTCAAAAAATAGTTTAATGTTAAATTAATAATAATAAAAAAAAAAAAAACAATGGGAACACAAAGAAGAGAAAACAAAGGTATAATGAGAAAAAGAAAAACATTGTTCTTGTTTATTTTGGTGAAAGTAAATCTAGTCCTTTTTTATTATTAGATTTGATATAAATATTAAAAATTTAAACTTGTAGTTAATTGAATGTTGTTTCTTAAAAGATTATTAATATATTTAAATTTGTGTATGATTGATAATTTGTAGTGCTCTCAAGTTTGATATGTTAGATAAAATATTTTATATATTATAATTTATTTTTATATCCAATTATGGAGAAATATTTTTAGAAATAATCTTAACAAAAAAGTGCATGTGAAAATATTTTTAAAGTTAGCTACTTTTATTCCAAATATACATGAGGTGAATTATAATATTGTTAGGTCGAAAGAAATGTAAAGACCTTATTATAAAGTCATACCAACTATGAAAATCATAAGAATTTCTACGAATATCTATTTTCTATCATACTTTTTTATGATGTATTATATTTGTTTTTTAGAAACAAGTAGGCTCACACTCATATTATGAGCTAAATCCGCCCTTGAGTCCATCCATCACAAATAAATTAGCGGATTTAACGGGTCAAACCTCTCAATTAAGATCAATCCGTTAATTTATCTTCAATCCGCTATCTTCCAAACTTACGTGCCTAACATGCCGCTTAAGAGTAGTATACAACAACTTTACCAAAAATAAAAACAAAAAGAAAAAAGAAAAAAAAAAGAAAAAAACATATATATGAGACTTGGCCAGTTTTAGAATTTTAAAAAGCATCGACTCATTTAATATAGACATGGCCAAAACTCATACCGCGTCACGGCACGGCCCGACTCGAAAACAATGACCTGGACCAGCACTGACCTATACTCGTTCCGGGTCAATGGGTAGGTCCAGGTCGTGATCGGGCCGGGTCCATCATTTTTTAAAAAGACAATAGAAAAAAATAAAAGAAACAGAAAAAACGGGTCATCGACCCGGTCAGGCCAGGTCACGTAATGGATGACCCTGAAATGACCCGTTAGAAATCTGGTCCAGTTCCGAATTTGTGGTCAACGGATTTGACCGGGCCAGGCGGCTCTTTGCCATGTCTAATTTAATAAAAAGCATTTGATTGCCTCATCATGATTGCAACCTTCACATGTTTGGACTTTTTAATGTTCACAATTTACATTGTTTTGGACTTTTTAATTATTTGTTTCAAATGGCAGCCTTTGCAAATTAATGTTCCTATATTTTTCTTTTCGGTGAGTTAGCCTACTCAACAAGTAAACTGGCTTGTGAAACAAACTTTTATATATATGCTCATGTGAGTTAAAAGATAAAGTCGCCTTATAAAGCAATCATATCCGCGTGAGCTAGCCTAAAGATCTTTAATCTCAATTTATTATTTATTCATTTTTATGCTCATCATTATATATATTGCACTGAAATTGGAGACTTTTTTACTTTTTATTTTGTTTTATTGGATAAAATGATGAGCTTAATTATTTTAGTTGAATTGATTTTGTTTGGAATTGATTATAAACGTACTTCAAACAAATAGTAGAAATTTCGCGTCATGCAGGACCACTTGGTCCATTGCACTAGGCGCGATGTGTTCACTCATAACTGAGTATCTTCCGAAAACCCACTTGGTGCATTGCATTAGGCGCAATGTGTTCACTCATAACTGAGTATCTTCCGAAAACATATATTAATAGCAATTTCGAGCTCCAATAAACCAATATTATTCATCTTCTACATATTTCACATCATCTTTCACCAATTTATATAGTATTTTGTTGTTTTATGATCAATACATATTTTATTTTCTTAATTTGATCCTTCAAAGAATTTCATTGGGTAATTTTATCTAAAATAAAAGGCAAATACATTCACAAGCTACAAAAATTTGATTTGATTATGATTATTATTTGTTTGTAAATTTTGTACAAGTAATTACTAATTAATTATCTGGTTCACGAGATAATCAAAGTAGTCATCAACTAATTCAATCTACGATTTTAAAGTCTTCAAGAGAATTGACCTTTACCAGATTAGCCATGGCAGCAAGTGAGCCATATAACATGCATTGTCCTTTTAGCTTTTTATTTATTTATTTATTTATTATTTTAAAGAAATATACTCGTATTTATTAATTTTTTTAAATTACCCTATTTGATTTATGCCCTATAAGTATAAAAATAATGTAGGAACTAACATACGCCTCATCTTTTTTTTTTTTTTTTTT
>CACSLK010027832.1:6285847-6318537 GCA_902706635.1 Striga hermonthica
TTTTTTTTTTTTTTTATTTACATGATTTGTACAATGTCATGTTGTTAATCAAATTAATAAGCTATCTTAGAGTTTATTTGGTTAGTTTATAAGCTTATTGTATTCAAATAAGCTCAATTTGGAAAGACGGGCTTTTTCAAAAACCTCGAACTTAAATGATAAGCTTCTTTGGGTAGCTTTTCATATAAGCTCGTTGAAATTTTTATTTCAGCTAGCTTATCAGCTAATTTTATTTAAACCGTTTTTATCATATAAATTAGTTTATATAAACTCGAAAATTACTTACAACCAATAAGCTAGCTTATAGCTAGTTTTATCAAACATAGGAAAATAATGATTTCCTACTTTCATTATGTTAGGATCAACAATTTAACACCCAGTTCTCCATCAAGCCCAACATAGTAGTCCAAATAGGGTTTCCTTCTAAAACCAATTGACAATAGAAGGAGTAGCCCACCAAACTTATATATCGGACTTGGAACCTTTAATTTTTCGATGTGGGATTGGATCTGCACACCCTACAAACCTCCCCTCAAACACAAGACCACACTGGGCCTCCCCTTGAACCAAATTTATATGATCCGACCATCTTGTACCGCCGTTATCACCCATGGAACCCGCCGCCTGACCACACCCTTTTCGCCGGGAAGACTTTCGACACAAGCACACGGATCTACCGGCCCTTCCGGTTCCACGGGGAACATGCCACGTCATCCACATCGCAATTGGGCTACCAACCGTGGCTCTGATACCAATTGTTAGGATCAACAATTTAAAACCCAGTTCTCTATCAAACTCAACATACAAGTCCAAATAGGGTTCCATTCTAAAACCAATTGGCAATAGAAGAAGTAGCCCACCAAACTTATATATCGGACTTGAAACCTTTAATTTTTCGATGTGGGATTGAGTTTGCGCACCCTACACATTATAAATAACGTAAGTTAATTAAATCCAATAATTAATTTGGCATGGTACTATGGTCAATGGTAGGCGGATATACAAGATAAAGTTGGCGGGATTATTTATTAATAACTATGTACGCAATTATTATTGTCTTTTCATCAGGAAATTCCAATGATAATGGTGTAATTATTGTGTCACACGAAGGCTTTAATGATTTTTGATCTTTAATGGGCAAATTAAATGTTTGCTTAAGATTGCAAATTTATGTGAAAAATATGGCCAACCTTGACAAATGACAATGATAAATGTAAGGAAATTATCAATGTGATGTATATATAATGTTTATTTAGACATTCATATATTTTTTTTAACAAACATATATACGTTTAAATTAAAATATTATATTCCAAATGATAAAATAAATAAAGTATGTTATTATTTCCAGAAATTCTATGGCACCACATGTTGCGCCGTATTATGGTGCCACATATGGTGCCATAGAATTTCTGTTATTATTTCATAGCGTAAACATGTATTTTTGTTAATAAAGCATGACAAAATCGACCCGTCCAATGATTAGGTTGTATTGTAAAAGAATTTGTGAATGTATTTAACTATTTATGGGTCACCATCTAAAAAAGTTGAAACGGAAGCTGCAATTTTATATTTTTATTAATGGGTTTAGGAGAAAAGCTAATTTTAAATCTCCAAACTTGATTTGCACTTTTGTGAGAGATTAGGTAAAAGTGATTCTCAACTTTTTCTTAAACTTAATTGGTAGATGAGAATGAGATTATCCCACAACTAAAACTCTTTTTTCACTAATCTAATTATGATTAGTTATCTTTTTTTTTTTTGATTACCTCTCCATCTTTGGTCCAACCCATGTGTGTTTTGGATGATGTGATTCAATCATATATAAGTGGTGAAATGACAACATTGTTTGAAGATTTATGGTCCTCTTTTCTACTTCATAATATTTCACTTTCCTTACCAATAATACTCTGGGGAAATGCTACGGTTCTGTTACGGAACTGTTAGAATATCACTTGTGAGTTGTCTCACATCGTTTATACATAGAAAATAGACTCACCTTATAAGTCTAATAGGTTATTCCTCCTTCCACCGATTGGTCTTGGGATGGTACCCCACTCGGGCTTCATATGGATTTTCCCCGCTTTTGGTGCACTTCATGTTAGTGGGACCGCAATCGTTTTCCCCTAGTTTCTTACACCATTCTGTCGGGGTTTGTAGCCGTTAAATCAACTATCTCCGACGATACACGATGATATATCAGTTACAAACCCCAACATAATTGTTCTGTAACGAGACTGTAGCATCTCCCAATACTTTCTTTACCTAAGTAATAATGATGGGTGCCTTGTGTTTTTTGTTAGCACTTTTATCCTTATTATAGGGTAACTTACGTTTTTACCTAATATGTAACTTTTATTGTTTCATTATTTGTAGTAAAATTTGATTGTGAATGTTTTTTTTTTTTTTTTATCCAAATTAAAGAGTGACTGTAAAACCACGGCCGAGTTCACGTGGGAATGGTGACAAACACGACACCTAATCAAATCCTCTCACCATCAAACCCATGAATCAATCAATGAATGCCCTTTAAAGCCAAGCAAAGCTGAAAATTGCAACCCTACAATTTCAAAACTTCTCTTTATGTAATAAATTTAGTTATCAATAGGCCTGTATACGAGCTGAGTTGAGTTTGAGCTCGAGCCCTTAACGAGTCCCGCCCAGTTGTTTAGTAAACAAACCAAAACCATACTCAAGATCAAGCTGAGTTGAGCTTGAGCTAGAGCCCTTAACGAGTCCCGCACAATTCAGTTTGTTTAGTGAACAAACCAAAACCATGCTCAAGATCAAGCTGAGCTGAGCTGACCCGACTCTTTAACGAAATGCGCTTAAAGAGAATTTGAACTCGACTTGTTTATCAAATAAGCCGAGCCAAGTTCACGAGCGATTAACAACTCAAGTTATCAATAACAGTCGGAACGAAATTATCATTCGTCCTAATTATAAAATAAACTTATTTGTAATACTAATCGATGGAGATAGTATCGATTTGTAATGTCATGTATTATTTATTAATTAACAAATTATTATGACTTTGACAAACTTAATGTAACATACGCGCACATTGTCGTTTTAGTTAAAACTAAAGTTGTGTATTTGACATATATATACATTTTATATAAAAAATAGAAATATATATCTTCCTTATTAAATAAAATATAAATGTATTAGTTATTTCTAATAAAAATAAAATAATTATTAAAAATAGATTTAATGAAGCACCACCCATGTAGTGCACCTATAATTTTCATTTTAATTATTGATTTTCAAAATAAATTACGTAAAGCATAAAAAGAAAGATAGTCATTGTCCCAATAGGGATTTATCATAGTTATTAAGAGGTCATTTTCGGAAACATGAACTAATTAATCAGCGATTATTTACGCCTTAGCTAATAAAAGCAGCCTCGTATCTAGAATTGTTAAATGGTCCTTGGCCCGATGGGCCGGCCCGTTTAGCCCGGAAAAAAACAGGGTTAGGGCTTTTTATTGGTAGCCCGTTTAAATCAGGGTTTTTTAGGCCCGGACCGTTTAAACCGAAACCCGTTAGGGCTAGCCCGAAACCCGTTAGGGCTGGCCCGTTTAACTTGAGTTGGGCGTTGTAAATCTTTGTAGCAAGTAAGTAATATGCTCTTACATTCATTGTATATTACAATTTTGCAATTCCACTTCACATATAAGTATGAGTTGTAACGGATTATATTGATTTTGAAAGATAATTATTAACAATATTCTTATTTTATTCCAAACCAAAATATTTAACTCAATCAGAACGACTAATAGGAAACAAATGAGACAAAGACCTATCACATGAAACATAGTGATAGAACTTATAGTGATATAATATCGTAAAAATTTCCAAAGCGTACAAAATAAGTAGTGAAATGGTAATTGTATGTAATAATTCGAATATCTTTTTCTTTTGAAAAAAAAAATATTATTTAAGAGTTTATAGTATGTGTTCATATATGATGTGTAGTTGTGTATATAGAGCGGCAAATACTAAATACCGTTGAAAACAATCGTTAATTAGTCGTTGTAATTTTTTATATTTTTTTCTTTTTATTTTTGATATTTTTTGATAAATTATTATTATTATTATTATTACTACTATTATTAATATTATTATTAAAGCCCGCTTAGCCCGTTTAGCCCGAAGCCCGCTAGGGTTAGGGTTAGGTCCTTTTATTGGTAGCTCGTTTAAATCCGGGCTTTTTAGGCTCGGACCGTTTAGCCCGAAGCCCGCTAGGGCTAGCCCGTAACCGCTAGGGCTAGCCCGTTTAACATCTCTACTCGTATCTTCCAGTTTTTAGCCCTTTTGTTGGCCTTCGAAGTGTGCCCATCGTCACAAGTCACAACGTAAACAGTCCATCTGAAATGACTATTATACCCCTTTGCATTTTATCAGATAATATATATACCAACAATAAAAAAAGTGAATTGCTATTTACCGCCCATATTACTAGTCACCGCCCCCCAATTACGAAAATACCCTTTACTCCATTTCTCTCTACTCTACTCTCTCTAATCTATCTATCTCTCTAAAACCCAATCTTCAACAAGCCATACGAGCATCAAAAAAATTTCAAAAAAATGTCAAAAAAATCCTACGGTCTCGGCAAAGCGTTCTTCGCTAAAAAGGTAATTTTTTTTTTTACAATTTAAATAATTTTAAAAATTTATTTTTTAATTTCTGGACCCGCGTCCGGCCGGTCGGACCGGACGCGGGGTGGGCCGTGCGGCACCCATTTCCGTACGGCCCGCGGGGCGACCGGTCTCCTTTATAGGTCGCCAAGTGAAACGTGCGGCCGGACCGGGCCGCACGATCGGCTCTCTGTCCTTCTTCGGGGGCCGGTCGTACGGTGAACGAACCGGCCCCTCCGGCCGGTCACGAACCGGCCGGACGTTTTTTTTTTTAAATTATATTATAATTAAATAATAAAAATAATTATTCTAATGAATATAAATAAATATTATAATATAAAAATAATTTAAAACGTAAAAAAATTTATAAAAATAATATTTAGGAAATAAAAGAAAAAAATATTACATTAATAGAGAAAAAAATATTATAATATATTTATTTGAATATTTAAAAACTAAAAATATTAACATAATAATAAATATAATAATAATAATAATATAAAAGAAAAAAATATGACATTAATAAAGTAAAAAATATTATAATATATTTATTGGAATATTATAAAATTAAAATATTAGCATTTAATTAATAATAATTATAATATAAAAGATAAATAAATATAAAATAAACTGATTACTTTATAAAATTAATATATTAGCATTTAAAAACATGTATGTAATAATTTTATAAATATGTATATAATTTATTATAAATATGTATAAAAACATATATATAATAATGTTATTATATAAATGAATATATGTAATTATTGTATTATATAAATTAAAAAAAAAATATTTACTAATTATTACTTTAAATTGTTCATTTAGGGTATTCGTATACCTGAACAAGCTGACCGTGACGACCCGGCCGACCATATTATTCACGGTTCTGGAACCCGACACGTTATAAGTCGGGGTATAAATGCGTTCGGTCGCCGCACTCGGGAGGAGGCGATCAAAGAGGCTCGGATGTTACAAACTGGTCAGGTTGGCCAGTCCGACAGTTCGAGACTCCACGCACCAGCCGTACCGGTTGGTCAGCAAGGGTATGGCCAGGCATGCAGTTCCAGAGTCCCCGTCCCCGGACCATTACTGTACGATCATGATCAGCAGAGATATTATTATGCTGGCCAGGCAGGCAGTTCGATACCCCGTGCACCAGCACCGCACGGTCAACAGGTATATTATGCTGATGAGTCGGTAGCCCAGACGGAGCACTCTTCTGACGAGTCCGCATCATATGACGATGCGTACGATATTTCTTCTCCTGGACTCCCACCGCATCATACACCTTCTGCTCAGCATACACCTGCTACACAACATGCGTCTCCTGCACAGTCTGCGGCTCCTGCACATCCTACGGCTCCTGTTCGGCCTGCTATTCCACGACAGGCTGGTGGGCGTTTTGCTAGCACTGGATCCTCAGGTAAATAATTTAAGTATTTTTATTTCGTTTGACATTAAAATTTCGACTTAATCGCAACAAATTATCAGTACTGTTAGTGACATTATTTCAATTATGTATTTATATATTTGTCTGTTCTATTCTAATGTATGTACTAGCAAATGATCTAGGACTGATGATGGGGCAGACTGGATCGTTAGAGGTCCAGTTCCCGGTGGGCCCATGGATGAGAGTGTGATCCCTAGCTTTCTAGGGCACGTAGCCTCCCGAATGTGGAATGGACAGATGCGAGACTTGCTGAAGTGCCAGAACAGACAGCGAGCTGTGGAAAATCTGAAAGTTTGGCGAGGTGAAATGTCTGCCGAGGCACTTGATCTGATTAGACAGACCGGGCTGTCACATCTGGCAGACTTCATGCACGTCCACTTGGACACTCCACTGATTACTGCATTTGTGGAGCGATGGCAGCCTGATACTAACTCGTTTCACCTGCCTTTTGGTGAGATGAGCATTATGTTGCACGATGTCCGGGCAATTTTGGACATTCCTGTTGAGGGAGGTGTGGTCGTTGAGGACCTGGATTCAGAGGCATGCCAGGCTTACTGCATGGAGATACTTTCGGTCACGAAGCCTGACCTAATTGCGTCATTGTGGCAGCGTGGTTCGGTGGCCGAAGCCTCTATTGGGGAGATATTCAGGGGTAAAAATAAGTTGGCTTCAGATGAGGCTGGTGCCTGGATTTGGGTTCTGCTGGCTACCACGTTGTTCGTGGACAAGAGTGGTAGTAGAGTGAGTCCGAAGCTCCTACATGAGGTGCTCGATGGCTTGGATGCCATTGGAGGTTACTCCTGGGGGTCGGCTACGCTGGCATATTTATACCGACAGTTAGGTATTGCCAGCAGAGGGGACTCCAAACAACTTTTCGACTGCTTGACTCTTCTGCAGTCTTGGATTTACGAGTATTTCCCTGATTTCCGACCCCAGGAGGGGCGTTTACCCCTCAGACCTAACGAGTCCGCACGAGCTCGGACGTGGAACGCAGGGGCGGGTCATAGGTCAGAGGACCTTCTCATGTCTATCCGTCGGAAGCTGGACAGACTCACTGCCTCAAGTGTACGTTAAGTTATTTTATTTAGTTACTCGTTATTTAAAATAATATAAATATTCTTATAAATGCTTTTATGCCATTGTGAACAGGTGCAATGGACGTCATACAGCAGCTCATGGCCAGATATTGTCGAGCCGTACTATCTTGTACGGTTTATGCGGCAATTGGGATATGTCAAGACCATTCCTCCCCCTATACAGACGTCGATCGCTGTAAACCGTGCTTAGCAGGTAGTATAGATGATTAATTAGAATTTTATACATGATTAATTAGAATTTTATAATCATGAATGATTAACTAACAATTATTTAATCATGAAAAAAATGTTTGATCCATTACTTATAATTACCGTGCTTGGCAGTCGAGGCTCTACAAAGTTGAGCATCCTGATGTCGGCGCAGTAAATATGTGGAACCAGTTCCCGATGTCGCAGACTGTCAACACCAGCATGTGTAGGGTCGCCATAGATGATCGAGGGGAGGCGGATCTGGAGTACTTGTTGTGGTACCGTCGGGTTTCCCATCCTACTGTCTTGGGTGAGAATCTGCCTGACGAGAGAGAGGTCCCTACGCGTGGGAACACCGACTATGTAAGACGTTAGCAAACTTTTAATTAATAATGTTTGATTAGAATAAATTTTATTCTAATAAATAATGAGCATGAATTTTTATTCTTCAATTTTTTTGTTTTGTAGTGGATGGACCGTGCTTTCAACCTTACCTCGAGGACTCTGCGGGGTTTAACAACTCATGATCCTCTGCAGGCAGCGCAGTTATCAGACGAATTGGCTAAGCTTAGGTTGGATTACGCCAATTCCAAATAAATGTGTGACATGATGTATTTTTTTTTTTTTTTTTTTAAAACATTATGCGGATTGATGTGCGTTATTTATTTTTATTATACTATATTCGAACTCAAACATTATGCGGATTGATGTGCGTCACACGAGTCGTGTGACTTTTCTTCAATTTTCGACAAACTTCCAGGTCCACGCGACCCCTCACACGACCATGTCACACGAGTCGTGTGAAGTCACACGACCCGTGTCACTAGGCACACGAGTCGTGTGAAAAAACCGTGGCTAATTATCCAAATTGCTCACCCCACACGACTCGTGTGACCCGGTGACACGAGTCGTGTGATGTCACACGGCCCGTGTCACTAGCCACACGAGTCGTGTGACTTTTCTTCAATTTTCGACAAACTTCCAGGTCCACACGACCCCTCACACTACCGGGTGACACGAGTCGTGTGAGGTCACACGACCCGTGTCACTAGGCACACGAGTCGTGTGAAAAACCCGTGGCCAATTCTCCATTCTTCTCACCCCACACGACTCGTGTGACCGGGTGACACAGGTCGTGTGAGGTCACACGACCCGTGTCAATAGGCACACGAGTCGTGTGAAAAACCCGTGGCCAATTCTCTATTCTTCTCACCCCACACGACTCGTGTGACAGGATGACACGAGTCGTGTGAGGTCACACGACCCGTGTCACTAGGCACACGAGTCGTGTGAAAAACCCGTGGCCAATTCTCCATTCTTCTCACCCCACACGACTCGTGTCACTGACCACACGAGTCGTGTGACCTGCCTGCACCTTGTTTTTGCTGTTTTTCGTCCCGATTCCATCTTTAACGCTTTTTCAGGCATATTTTCTGCAAAACCAATGAGAAATACACCTCTATCATAGATTAATAAATAAAACAAAATGGTGCACACTATATCACTCATAATGCACGACTAAATATCACACGACTAAATATCACACTATATCACTCATAATGCATGAAAATATGATGAATGTCACTCGCGAGAAAACAAAGCCCCTTGTGGGTTAAGTCGCTACTCGCGACATCCTTTTTTGTTTAAAAAAAAAAAGAATAAAATGAAAGCATATAATGAAAAAACATAATCTTGTAAAAGTTCCCAACAACATAAAACCGAACATCGAATAGAAGAAAATATGTCATACATCAGGGGTTATTTTGAGCATCAAACCATAATTGCAACCTAGACTGGTACTGATTCTCCCAATTCTCCACCGAAGCAGTTCGGTGTTTGAACCACATACTATGAATAGGCGGTAATGGACAATCCGGAGTCAAATCTAACCGAATGTAGTGTGCGTAGCTACCAAGATGACATATGCAAATCTCACGGCGTGGCCCTGTGCTCATTGATGCTGCAGCGAGCGACAATACTGTACAGCTGAACTGGTTGGACATACGACCATCGCGACCAGAGCTTAAAAGAACGACAACCACATTAAATAGGGTTGCAACAGGGTAGAGGTCGCTTGGAGTGTCCATCCAGTGATTCGTGCCACAAGCGCCCCCGTCCCACCTTATAAAATTAAAATATTAGCATTTGAATAATAATAATTATAATATAAAAGAAAAATAAATATAAAATATAAATATTAGCAAAATAATAATAATAAAAATAAAAAGCGCCCCCGTCCCACCTTATCCGAGCGAGTGCCATGTCCATATCCCTGTAATAGATATACTCGTACAAGGAACGGTGGCTGTAAATCTCATTGGCAACGTTCTCTCGTACGAGATGCCACATCTTCTGGTCCCCGTAAATGTAACTCGCAATGACCCGCCATCCGCAGTTCCCATCTGCTTTCACATTCAAGTAGCTCACTACGTAGTCCAACATATGCCAAGGAACACTGTTGTTGTACGCAAAACTAAATATATATGTCTCGGTACCAGCTGGAACATCATAATAATTTCACGTCATAATAAAATAATATAATTTTGTAAATTAACATTTTAATTAACGTTCAACTTTATAAAAAATAAATGTCACCTTGGTGTACCTCTTCTGACGGTTGAGAAGATTGGCTGGTTCTCGATCCACACGAAGAAATGCGTCCAAGCGAAGAAGTGCGTCCACGCGAAGAAGTGCGTCCACGCGAAGAATTGCTTGTACGACCTTGCGAATTATCCCTATACTCCCATCGCGATGCTTCACACTTACTAGAATCAGTTTTTTTGGGACGACCTCACGTATTTTCCTTAACCTCCAGTTCTGCATATGCTTGTTGGTCCGGGTAAAGCTGACCGTAAATGAGGTTATTGCAGTACCGCATCGTCGCAGGATCGCTCGCTTCAACCTCTTTGGCAAGCGTCCGAAAAAACTCAACATCTGTCCAGGCACCCTGATTATGCTGGCTCTGGTAATTTGTCCCTAAAAGTATACGATCAAAAAATTGAAACAATTAAACAAAGTAATATACTTTAATTTGTAATTTAAAATGAATCGGAAAGTAGAAAATTATAAATGAACATTAATCACAAATTACCTGGTTCTAACATCTCTAGTGTCTTCCAGAACTCGTGGATCATGTCAATACCAATCGCCATTTTCGAATCATGTGCTGTACGAAGCGTACATGCACAAGGAATTCCATGTGTGGTAGGCAATAAACAGCCGCAGCGCAAGTAAACTTCATAGCTCAAGTCTCGCATCCTTGTTAGCTCATCGTTCAATAAATTCAGACAGTAATGCGAGACTCTCAATGTCAAGCACGCGAAAGGCAATCCCGTATATGCCGTACTCTTCCTAAATCTCGAAGACTCAAGTGATGTCTTGTTAATACATTACAAAATAATTTGTTATATATAACAAATTATAATATAATATATGATATGGGATATTATATACTAGACCGGTTCGCGGGGCTAACCGGAGAAAATAGGCCGGTTCGTCGGATTACCTAAATAAGAACGGACCGAATGATGTGGTCGAGCAGGACCAGACACCTGCAACGGAGGACGAGAGCAGATAGCAGAGACTAACGAGATCATAAGTGGTCGAAAGGGGCAAGTTACTCGAGGAGTTGGTCGAAAGAGGGTGGTCGGATAGTGCGTGGTCGTATGGAAATGGTCGAATATTGGAGCGAACAAGGAAACCCCCAGCATGTGAAGGGGAGGACACGCGGCGGACTATGAGTGGTCAATAGCTATAACAAACTCTGACATTCTCTGACAAATGGGACGCGTTCCTGACACCAAGGATAGTGGAGGCGCGCGGTTGTACGGACGAGCAGAGGACAGTTGGCTGAACTCGCCCTACTCGCGCGTGTAGAACAGGTAACTCGCCCTTATAAATACGGGCGAGAATCCTCATTTTCGATACAATCTCTCATACTCTCATATATTTACTGATATACTTTATCTCTCAAGATCTGACTTGAGCGTTGGAGGCTTTTCACCGAAAAATACCTCCGGTGTGGGAGTTTCGTGCAGGTTCCGCGTTCAACCGGCGAGGAGAACGAGCTTAGAGTGATTTCCAGCCGGTCGGGGTGCGAGACTTATATAATTTAATATACTATACTTATATAATAATATACAAGTATAATATAATATACTTATATAAAATAATATATATAACAAATTATAATATAATATACTATACTTATATAATATAACAAATTATAATATAAAATACTATACGTATATAATATAAATTACTTATATAATATAACAAATTATAATATAATATATTATACTTATATATAATATATTTCGGTGGCTTTTTTTATTTATTATAATTATTTCATAAGTAACATGACACGTTTCGTTTTTGAGGAATGTACCTGATTTCAGTCAATTGAGACTCGATCTCCTTATCAATCTTATGTCACACTGTATCTAGCGTGCCAGTCGACGTGTGAAGCCAATTCTTCAACACAGAGTGGGCACTTTCTACCCTACAGGTAGTTGTGTTGTCAAAATGTGTTACTTGGTTCGTCCATGCTTTCACAAACTTCTCGTTGTGGCCTAGCCACGTCTGCTCGAGATATTGAATCACTTTTGAGTCATTCCCGTATTTTGCATTCACTTGAGCTACGACAGCGTCGTACTCATCCGGCGTACTGGCATCCATAATCGACTTCCACCGACCGCGCAAGAACCTCTCAGATAATTTTTTATTTTTCCCAAACAGGTTGTACACTTTGTTTTCCACATCCTTGTTGATGCGCCACGTGCAGAGTAAGTGGGCAGATTGGGGAAAATGCCTCCTAATAGGAGTCAATAAGCCTAACTCTCTGTCACTGACAACCGCATTAGGATGCACCTGAGCAGCGGCAAAAATTAGTGAGACACGCCAAAAGAAGCTCAATTTTTTTTACCATATTTTACAAAGTACTTTTATATACTAATTATTAATCATGTACTTCATATAAATCCTTACCGTATAGCCTATGAGAAGTCTCAACTTATCGAAAACCCAATCATAACTGGCCTCTTTCTCGTCCTTCATGAGGGCATACACAATTAGAAAGTTATTGTTGCACGGCGTCATGCCAATCATCTCGACCAACGGCATCTTGTACCTGTGAAAATGAGACCAAAAGAAAAAAATTATAATCACATAAAATTTAATCCAAAATACAAATTTAAATTAATACTAATGACATATCTGTAAATTTAAAATACCTGTTGGTTTTGTACGTCGAATCTATGCCGAAAAACCAATAATATGTCCGGAATAGACTTACTGAATCAGGATGGGCCATGAATATGTGTGTCAGCGCATTTGTATTCGGATCGACATTTGTATAAACTATATACTTGCTGCTGCTAGCCAAATGTAGAAGTTGGGTAGGAACGTCCCTACCCTCAAAACTTTCCTTACGCAACCAGTCTCTATAGCTATATATATGTCGCCGATTAGCATGGTCGTGTGGATTTTTTTCCTGGACGGTGACCAAAATATTTGCTGGTGTCACATGCGCAGCAGTCATATCACGAATAATTTTTTTTATGACTGGCTTATGCCGCTCAACTGTCGATGGCCCTCAGGATACACAACAAATGAATGATTATGGTATACCTTTGTTTCGTGTTGACTCGTGTGGATCATCCAGTATGTCGATCTGGCAACACGCTTTACTTGTATCTCAAAAGGGCACTGGCACGCTTTCGTTTTTGAATGTCTAGAAACAGCTTTATTCATATCTACGTTTTTGCCTCTATAACGTTCGCCTCGATGGCACTTCAAGATCTTCAGCCTTCCGGGTTTTTTGTGTTTCGAAATAGTAAAAAAGAAACCATTCAGAATTGCCGTACTTTTTGCATCCTTAATAGCCTCCTCATCACTAATAAACAGCGTAGTTGTATTGAAAGCGGAACGGTAACCATCTCCTCCAAAATCTTCTAAAGACACCTGCAATGTATTACATATTTAATAATTTTAAAGCATACTTGTAATATAAATAATTAATTGAAACATGTAACATACTAATTTTTAATTAACGTCCACTTTATAGATAATTAAGTATAATTAATTTGTAACTCCTGACACGATAATATCTAACGTTCAACTTATAGAAAATCAAGTCTAATTAATTTCTAACTCTTAACACGATAATATCTAACGTCCAATTTATAACATATTAATTTCAAGTCTATAAAATAATAATTTCTAATTCCTAACACAATAACATATAACGTCAAATTTATAAGATAATCAAGTTTAATATATATAACAAAATTATTTCTAACTACTAACACAATAATATTTAACGTTCAATTTATACATAATAATATCAAATCTATAATATAATAATTTCTAGTTCTAACACGATAATACTATGTTACGTTCAATTTATAACAAAAATTATTTAAAATATATAACAAAATAATTCTTAATAATTTTATTTATTAAAAAAAAATATATATGGTCGGCCGGTGGGACCGCACGGACCGGGTTCCGTGCAGTCGTCGTGACCGGACTTAAAGCCGGCCGTACGGCCGGTCTGTTAGTACGACGACCGGTTCGTTCGGCCTGAAAAGACGTGCGGGTACAATCACGTCCGGCCGAACCGGCCGTACGCCCTACGGGCCGTCCGGTTTTCTCGGCTGGACACGACCGATCCCGTACGACTTTTCCGTCCGGACAGAAAAAAAATTACCTCTGAACTACTTAACATTGTGCGAATGAAAAAGGCAAAATCGTCCAAAGGAGCGATAACTAGTAATAAGGGGTGGTAAATAGTAACGCCCTAAAAAATGACCCACATAATAATTAGACTCACGGACTATGAAAGTTACGGGAAAAGATCAGAAGCAGTATTATTATAATGCACATTTACATGTATATGTTTATGACTCTTCAACGTGAGACAAACATTTTAAAAATGAATTAAATACATACTTGTATAATGAAATATCATACTCAAATTTTCAACTATGATATTTTTGGTATAATAAGCTATATGTATTTGTTAAAATTTTGATAATAGGGGGGTCAAGGGTGCGGTCCCACACAAGTGAAGCGCACCATAACATGATAAATTTAAATGAAGCTCAAGTGATGATCCATTCCAAAACCAATTGGTGATGGAAGTGTAGCCCACTAGATTTATTTACCCTATCAAATTAATGGGAGACGATTCACAAGTGATATTTCAACACGCTCCCTCACTTGTAAGTCCTTTATCAGCCCAAGCTTATCATCAGGCCGGGTACATTTAATCGTCATAAGCCCACGCCTACAACCAGGCTAGGTACATTCATCATAAGCCCAAGCCTTCATTGCAGGTCCCAAATCAGGCCCGCTCTGATACCATGTCAAATTTTGATAATCGGGGGATCAAAGGTGCGGTCCACACAGGTAAAGCGCACCATAACAGGTGAGCCCAAATGAAGCCCAAGTGAGGTTCTGTCTCAAAACCAATTGGTTTTTGGATAGAACTTCACTATAGCACACTTATGTTCACTTTCTTATGGTGCGCTTCACCTGTGTGGGACCGCACTAGTTTTGCGCCCGTTTGACAAAACCTAATTAAATTTTGTGGTTGAAATAGTTAAATACCAATCACAAAATTTTGTTCATACATTTTTTAAATCAAAGATGACATGCAAGTTATTATTATTATTATTATTATTTTTTTTTTTATTTTTATTTTTCTATCCAAATAAATTTTATCATTAATTTGTCTTCTTCTTCACGGCATTAGGTACACAAACGGTCCAGACACCAGAGAATACACAGCAAAGCTCATACACAACAAAAGTATAAAGTCTGATGACTGCATGTTTTCACTCTCCGACTCGGCATCGACCCACTGAGCTAACTCGGACGCCATTGAGTTTCTCTCCGTACCGCGAATTTCTCTCTGCATTCCCCACGCTTTAGCTCGGAGGCTCGAGTCGGTGGTTGGAATTCGGCGCGTTGAGGAATACTGTCTAGAATGGTAATTATCCGGCAGACGTAGCCGGAGCTCCGGCCGGCGCGGTGCAGGGCAATGTGGTGATCGAGGGCAAAATTGGTGAATATGTTCAAGCCGGGGCGATGGTGGAGCGAGAAGAACAGAATCAAAGTCCATTTCAAGCTGCAGTTTCATGCATCTCAGGTGCTCTGAACTTTGCTTGTGTGGCTCAGTCTCTGCATTTTTGTTTTTCTTTATCTTTGTCTGGTCGTGAAAAAAGTCGGTGAGAAATCAGTATTGAATTTCGTGTCTAAATTGAGAATTCTGTGTTTGGATGAGTGAGAGCATATTGTGAGGCACTCTTTGTGTTGGTTTGTCATTTATCAATGGCAATGCTAATGATCTGGGGCTGTTTTCCTTGAAAAGGATAAAAATGAATGAGTATAACTGTATAAGTGCAGGTTATGCAGGTTGGAGGAGATGGACTTATGGTTTCTGTTATTCCTGCTGAATCTGGGAAGCCGAGTGTGAAATCGGGCAAGGCCACGGTTCGAGATGGAAGCTGTTACTGGGAGAAGCCCATGTTCGAAACCATAAAGTTCAATCGTGATCCGAAAACGGGGAAGATTCACGAGAGGCTGTACTACTTCGTTGTAGGCACGGTATGATCTTTTATCTTTTTCCGAAGACGAAGTTATTTTTGTTTATCTTAGTTTCCAAGTGATTTGTTTGTGGTTGTAATGCTATTTTTGGTGCTTTTCCAGGGTTCGTCTAAATCTGGAGCTGTTGGACAAGTTTCAATCGATTTTTCGAACTATGCTGAGGCAACCAGTGGCTCATTTGTGTCTCTCCCCCTTAAGGATTCAAAATCAGAAGCTATGTTGCATGTGAGTGCATTAATGTTATTGGTTTTCCCTTTCAAACCTGCACCTGCATAAAAATCTCTCGCAGTTAATGCAATTTTTTTTCGGCACTGCAAAAAATATCCATCTTTTATGTATTGTGTTGTATGGACCATGTTTTGGAGATATTGTTGATCTGATATTTATGTTTGAACAGGTGTCAATTCAAAGGATACACGATTCTATGGATGAAAGGTGAAGATGAATACTCTAGTTATAAAGTTTCTATTCAACGTTTATATCTGTGTAATGGTTTGAGAATGTTTACGACTCCTCACAGAGAAATCGAAGAACCTCAGAATGTAAAATTGGATTCTGCAGAACAGGCGTTGAGCTTACAGCTAGGCGAGCTTGATACAAATGAAACTATCACAACTGATTCTGCAGATGTAATCTCATGGCCCTCAAACAATGCTTTTTCACTTTTGTGGAGTGTTTGCAAAATGAAAAGAAGAAGAAAAAGCAAAAATTAGGCGATCTTGCCCATCGAAGCTGATAATCATTTTTCATTTTTAGTGTTAGCCAACACTCCCTTATAATTAAGTAGTTTTCGTATTGTATCTTGTTTGCCCCCAGCTTGTTTTGTCTGTCACTGGAGATTGATAAAGAATTTACCGTGAACTTTCCTATTTCAACAGGATTCGCCATTTAATAAGCAATTCTCCCCTCCTGAAGTAAACATGAACCACCTGGCATCCAGCGAATCCGATGTCACACTATCAAGTTCCGAGGGAAGCTTGGGAATCGAAACCCAATGGCAACTCCACATGAACAATGATAACACTCCTTGTGAGGATCCGAAATTTGGTGGGCCTACACCAATGTACAAAGATCACCTCACATCATGGGATTGGCTGGATAATCCTACAGATGATATTTTAAATAATCCAAAAGAGGAAATTTTTCTAGAGCAAGAGGACTCTTACTCAGAAGTGTCCCCAGATAATTTGGTCCAGAAGCTGAAAGCTGATGTCTCAGCTCTATCACGTCAGGCAGCCATGTCCGAACTGGAACTTCAGACTCTTCGTAAGCAGGTCGTGAAGGAGAGCAAAAGGGGCCACGACCTCTCTCAGGAAATCACTTTTTTAAAAGAAGAAAGAAATTCATTGAAAGGAGAATGCGAAAACCTCAAAGCCTCCCTTCACAGACGAACAAACGGCTCACGATCTGATTCTCAGGCAGCAGTTATTGAGGAACTCAAGCAGGAACTTAACCACACCAAGGAACTAAATGCCAACCTCGAAATCCAACTCCAGAAGACTCAGGAGTCGAATGCCGAGCTCATTCTCGCTGTTCAAGACCTCGATCAGATGCTCGAGCAGAAAGAAAGAGAGGCAGGCCCCATGCATCGGCCAGACATTGCCGAGTATGTTAGTGATGATGACAAAGAGCAGAAGGCGCTGGAGGACCTCGTGAAGGAACATGATAATGAATCAAAGGAGCCGTACCACATGGATCAGCAAATCATCGATCTGCTTGGAGAAATCGAGATCTACAAACAAGACAGGGACGAGCTCGAGGTCCAGATGGAGCAGCTCGCGCTCGACTACGAGATCATGAAGCAGGCCAACCACGACCTGTCAAGCAGACTCGAGCAGACCCAGATTCAGGAACAGCTCAAGATTCCGTACGAGCCATTGTGCCCGGAGACAGACAGGGTCGGTGAGCTTGAGTCCCACATTGAGAACCTCGAGAACGAACTCAAGAGACTTTCTAAAGATTATACGGACTCGTTCGCCAAAATAAGCTCTCTCGAGGCACACTCCAGAAACTTGGAGGAGGAGCTCGAGAGGCAAGCGCGGGGATTCGAGGCAGATCTTGAAGGGCTCACACGGGCCAGAGTTGAGCAGGAACAGAGAGCCATACGAGCCGAGGAGGCACTGGAGAGGATGAGGTGGAAAAATGCAAACACGGCAGAAAGGCTTCAGGAGGAGTTCAGGAGGCTGTCGGTGCAGATGGCTTCCACGTTCACGGCCAACGAGAAGCTCGCGGCTAAAGCCATGGCCGAGGCGAACGAGCTCCGATTTGAAAAAGTCCGCCTGGAGGAATTGCTCCGTAAGGCCCGCAAGGAAAATGAGTCAGTCGGGGGCCTATACGAGACTAGATTGAGATCTATGGGGGATGAAATCGAGCGAATGAGATTGGAAATTGAGGAAAAGGGGGGAGAATTGGAAAAACACAGAAAGCACGCCGAGGATGCTCAAAGACTACTCTCGGACGAGATTTTAATACTAAGGGATGAGATCGAAGCACATGTCGCGAAGAATATAATTCTTCTGGAGGAGATCGAGGATAAGAAAAGCTTGATGCGCGAGGTGGAACAAATGAGATTAATGGTTAAGGAAAATGAGTTGCTTGTCGAGCAAGGGAATGATGAAAAGGCTGAGCTGGAGAATAGGGCGGAGGAGTTGAACAAGGAACTGGATAAGATGAGGTGTCTTCTGAGCAAAAAAGAGGCTGTAGCGGAAAATATGAAGACCGAGCTAGGCATGATTCGAGCTCAATGTGAAGAGCTTAAGGAATCTCGACTGCAGGATGAGGTGGAGAAGGAGAAATTAAAGAAGCAAGCGGTGCAGTTAAAAAGTGATCTTAAGAAAAGAGAGGAAGCATTAATTAGCATGGAGAAGAAGTTAAAGGATGGCAGTGGCCGAGGAATGAATCTTGATGCTGTTAAAACTAATTCGAAAACTAGCAAGCCTACGGCCCGTGTGTCCAAAGAGGTTGCGAGTCTCAAGGAGAGAATAAAGTTGCTTGAGGTAAACCGGAACTTCATTTCTTTGTGGTAGACCTAATAAGGAAAATGAGACACTATTATTAAAAGAAAGTGATCCCGGAGAACGGCGAAGTTGGAAAATGCCTGAATAAGCATGGTTTCGGCTAATTTGGATTGTGATGATTTCTTTTATATAAATTCTTCATAACTACTTCAAAAGTTTGTCAAATGCGTTAAATGGTGCTACAGAAGTTGAACCTGATTTTCCAATTTTACATTGTTCAACAGAGTCTAATCAAATCAAAGGAAACTGATCTAGAATCCTCAGCTACTAAATTTCTTGACAAGGAAAAGGATCTTCACAACAAGATTGAAGAGTTAGAGGGGAGACTACGAGTATTCCAAAGAACTGATCATGAAGTTGAAAAGGTTTGTATAGTTGTAGTTTATTCGTACACCTCATCATTTTTTCACTTCTGCTAGATAGTTGCATTTAGTCTAGGTTCTGAAAAAACTTTCGTATGTTTAACAGAATTTTCAGGAATACAGAGACAAAATCTCGAGTACGACAAGCATAACCAGTGAAAAGAGGTACGGTTTTTATCACGAAGTTGTAACTAAAGTCACATTCGAGGAAAAATAAATAATTAAATAAAAAAATTTCCAAGCTAACTTTGGGTTGCATATGCGATTATTACAGCAATGGTTTATTAGAGGCACAGAAAGATTCTACAACAGATACCACATTTGTTGAAGAACTAAATGACCAAATGGCATTGCTGAAGGAGAAAAATAAATCAATGGAAGATGATCTCAAAGAAATGCAAGAGAGATATTTGGACATAAGCCTCAAGTTCGCAGAGGTCGAGGGCGAAAGGCAACAGCTCATAATGAAACTACGTAATCTCACGAATGGAAACAAATAGATCAACAGTTAATTGGTAAGTTAAGCAGCAGGGAGCCTCGATAACTTGATATTCACGAGTTTTTTTGCACGGCATTGCAGAATAAAATATGTTTTCGTAAATTGCTGAAAATATATGCTTGCTCCTAAGGTCACATATTTCTTGATTCCTTCATTTCATTATAATTGTGATCTATATAAGATCAAAACCATGAGCCCTTATTTACCCTAGTCTGTGATGTGCATGAAGAACTACTCATTCTTTTATTCATATATTATTGATCAACATCAACAATTGAGACACATGGGCCATGAACAAACATTTTAAAGTCCAGCTGCCATAATTACCAAGATTATTGTTCTAATTAAAATTCTAATTGGTGATTAATGGAATTAATTACTGGATTAATTGATAGTGACCAGTCTTGACATGTAAGCTCAAGTTCATTGGTTGGTTTATGCAATTCTTGTAATTTGACTAATTTCTTTGGTTGAATAAATAAATAAACAAATAATAAAATTAAGCAATCACGTCGTTGTATTCTTCTTCTTCAGATTGAAAAGTAACTATATTAATCTAAACAAAATTCAAGAACTTAGAAAAGAACACTTAATTAGCTCATTGATTAACTAATTAAATTTCAATTATTAGCAAAATCTTATTTTATACGAGTGGATCAGATCATCCACCACCTAATAGTTATAGATTAAGTGCAATTTACAATATCTATTCTTGCATAATTACAATTTCTCCCACAAAAAAAAAATAATAACAAAAATAATAATAAATTCCTATGTGCACAGAGAGAGAGAGAGAGAGAGAGAGAGAGAGAGAGAGAGAGAGAGAGAGAGAGAGAGATGTGTAAATTAACATGAAGCTCCCAAAAACTATAGTTTATTGTTGATCATACCATAAACTATCACTAGAGCCATAATAAAGGATTGATCTATTTTGGGCTCCACCATTAGGGTTAGCACATCATCTCCCAAAGAAACTCCACCAAATGATTGTTTTTGAGTCACCTGAAAATATTCATTAGCCAAACAATAATTATTCTTTTTTTCATTGAGTATTAACATTAACTAGTAAAGTTATTGTTATGTAGGTCTCTAACGACCATATTTTTTCAATATTATATGCGTACTTTCAAACTGAAATGTCACATATGCTCTATAAAAACAACATAAATAAAAATACGACGTTTCATAACATAAACATACTTTTATACTATAAAAGTATGACGGGTCGATCAATATAACAATTAGACCATCTCATGCAAGAATTTTACCTCGGCTATAACTTGGCCCCCGCAATCCATTATCTTGAGAGTTGATTTCCCTTTTAACCCTACAATCTTGTAGCAACTTAATGTCACTTTATTGCATCCAAGTATGACGTGGCAATCAATTAGACCTCTCCTAAAAATGTTGCACTTTCTTTTCACTTTGAACCATTCTCCCTCCTTATGAAGCTTTGAATTGAGAAACTTATGGCCTTCCCAACTCCTAAAAATTTGCGAATTCTGCGAAAATAATAAATAAAAAAAATAGATCATCCGATGAGTAGTAAGCGAATATGAAAAATTCGAGTGGCTAAAAGTTGTCGATAATTATGGAATGACATAATCGTGCATGCGACTTTCATCTCACACGACTCGTAAGGACCGAATAACCAACTATAGTAAATAGTAAATACCTTTCTTTTTACTGAGAAGAGGACTTCACCATCGGAGCTCATTAGAAAGACCTCCCGACTGCGCCTCGTTTGGTAATTGTCGACCCGGAACACAATTTCACCTTCCGAGCCGAAAACCGTGCATCCATTGCCGTTGATCACTAGGGATTTCATCCAAACGGTAAATATTTCTCTCTCGGACGACGAGTATCGACAGGGGCTATTGATGAATATTGGGTTTTTCGGGTGTATTTTAGCCATATTGAAAGATTAGGATAAAGATTTGAGCTTTTGCAAGGATATGGCTATGGACTCCAAGATTATTGAAGTTATATATATATATATATATGTGTGTGTGTGTGTGTGTGTGTGTGTGTGTGTGTGTGTGTGTGTGTGTGTGTGTGTGATGATATGTATGTGTTATTAAAAAAAAATGTCATTTTGGCTACCTAGAATTGAAGCTATTATCTTTCATTTGACTTATAGAGTTTATAAATTATACTATGCACGTTTGGGATCAAATTTTCTTGCAAATAATAATTTCACATTGGTCGTCCCTAAAAACCCTACACTCCAAAGTTTATAAAATGTGTTGTTATATATATATATATTGCATTAAAATTGCTATATATACAAAAAGAATTCATGTAAAGCGTGCTTTATTTTATTAAAAAGAAAATGAAAAAGAAACTTTAAATTAGTTGTGTGGCTAGCATCTAATCTAGAATAGTTTATAAAGCAAAAACCCCACACTAATATATAAGTAAATGCCAACATGATTATATTTAATATGGTGTACTTTTTTTAAATAAAAGTGTTTTGAAATATTAATTTGATATAATATGGGGATGATTAGAACTAATTAAAGAAAAAAGACGTATTATTGAAAATAATATGCAGATTGTGGTGGAAAATGAAAATAACTTATAACCGTAAGATTTATATATTTTAGATATAATTTTTTTTTTTTTTTTTTTTTGGTACAAATTTTAGATATATATTAAATGATATAATGGGTGGGGAAAAAATCTTTAACCCCTAAATTATCACTGATTATTCAATTTATAAATTATTTTCCATCCACAATTTGTACAGTATTTGTCTTCTAATGGGTTATAAATGATATCATTTTGGACCAATCAAGTTACAACATTCGACTCCTTATGATACGAGTTCACTTGTTTATTATGCACTATGTATAATTATTAATGATGTATAAATGAGTATAGTATATTATGTGTTACAGTGTGAAGTGACCTATATGAAAACTAGTAGTAAAATACATATGGTGTTGGGCGAGTAGGGGCTGCTGGCAGGGGTGGCTCTGACCAGTGGGTTGCGGTTGCCGGTAGTTCTCGAGGGAACTTAGGTGCAGGTCTTCTGGTGTCGTCTCTGTTGTGGCCGTTTGAGAAGATTTCGGGTCTTTTTGGCCAAGTCCTAGTTAGCAGGTAGAGGAGTTTCTAGTGCCATGTTTGAGCTGGGGACTTGGCCTTCTTGGTTGGTTCTCCTAGAAGTCGGTTGCTTGAGGCGTTTGGGAGTGACTCTGGTTGCTGATGGGGAGATTTGTTACGTTTGTAGTCTAACTATCAGATTTTTTTTCGTGCAATTTTTTGTGTTTTTTATCTCTTGTTGGGATGTGTTATTCGTATTCTCAACTTGTGAGATTTCTAAAGAGTTTTTAAGACTTTAAAAATCTTGATATATTTAATTAGAACTTTTAAGACTTTTAAAATTCTCGAGGTATTCATTTGAAATTTTAAAATCTTAAAAATTATCAGGTATTTTACTTTATTTAAAACTAAATTTGTTAACACTTTTTAAGATTTGTTGAGACTTCAAAAGAATAAACCATATACAAAATCTCACTCCAAATCCACGTTCGAACTTAAGATTTCACTACTAGATATGAAAATCTTACAAATCCCAAATTTCAAACACTCTCAAAATGTCAGTCGAAATCCAAACAATACACCCCATTTATACTCCTATCTTGGATTTTTAGTTTGTTCTAGGCTACTAGTGGTGTAGCCTTCCCAACTAGATTCAACTGAGCAACTGATTTATTCTACTATTTAGATGTTGTCTGGTCTATAAATTTTGTTGTTTTTTTTAAAGTCTACCGTTGCGAAAAAAATGTCACTTCACTGTTAAGAATTACAAAACAGAAATATATTTACTTAAGTTGGTTTCAACTGCAAAACATCTAGTCTGTCGGGAGGAAATTGAGAATGATACATGTTACTTTGGAAAAAAAAATAATAATAATAATTTGAGACATTTACTTTTAACTAGTCGTGATTTCTTTAAAGTGGAATTATTAAAATTTGAAGGATATTAAATTGTGAAAGAGTTATTATACATATGACTGGGTCGAGCCGTTGCCCTTGTCTCCAGTGGGGTTTGTGTCTTTTTTCGTTGGTGTTTTGAGCATTTCCATTATCGACGGTGGAGGCGTGTATGACGTCGATGGAAAAACTTGCGTCATGAGGCCCGCCCTGCCCTTAAAAATTCCAGATCTTGAAACATCGATGGGAAGTCGATAGTGGGAGCAACCGTGCGTGGTTGCTCCGTTGTATGCGTCTGAGATTCCACTTCTCGGCTTGATGAAGACATCTTCTTCGGCTATCCTCGTGAGTTGTGTGGTTGGTAGCGGATGTGGTGTTCTCCAAATCGAACAGTAATCTCAAACAATATGAGACCCTTCCTTTGCGCCAAACTATTGACCGACAGATTTGATCAATTGATAGTGATGGATTAGTAATGCTAATACGCTGTTTAATTCGATGTGATGTGCTAAATATGTGAAAAAGAAAGTGAAAACAAGGTCGAATATTTTGACGATGAGCTCGGGTGCTCATATTTAATGTTGAATTTAATAGGGGGATTTATGTTTGCGTCCAGAGAAATTTCAGAACCTTTCTACAATTGATTTCTAGGACTATTTATAGTAAGGGTGGTCCGACTATTGTTCATCGGTCAGTACACCAAGCATTAAATTAAAAAGACACGCATTTAATGCGACGTGCGACCCTTTGAGGCTATGGCACGTAAAATGACGGGCTTTTGGTGGGCGTGCCCATCTTTCATCATATGGCTACAACTTGCCATTATTTTAATATTTTTTGCAGCCCCAACGCTCGGCTCGGGTCTTCGATATCAACTTTAGGCTCATTTTACCTAAGTCTTGAGCTCGGTTCTGCTGATTTTGATATTTCCCTGGTCGACCTCACACTATGGTTGCCCGACCTGGATGTCTTGTTTGATTCTCGCTCGACACCCGACTATCCTTACTCCCTAGTTTGGTTTTAACTCTTAATCCTACTACTCGAGTATTTGTCTCGGCTATTTATTCATCAAAAGTCGTATTTAATTTTGGGTCCACTCTGCTCAACTCGAATGTCAACTAGTGCAACACCGATACTTCCTATGCAGGATAGTTATAATGATACATAAAGTTGAAATTAGTAATTAGTAATGCAAAAGGATATAATCTAGTTTACTTAACTTACTATACATAATTTTGCCTTTCTACAACATGACACTAAATTCTACAAAATCATATCAACTCATGATATTGTCTCCAACAGTCCAACTGGATAGAATAAATTCCACGTAGCTAGCCATACTTTCCAAGTTTTTAATGATATTCAAGTAGGCAAAAAACTCGATAGAGCACAATAAACATACCAAAAAAAAAAAAAAAAACTAACTATAAATAAATTTATGAACTTGCTCATTGCAATTTGTCAAATAGATTTGGAATTGCTCACTAGATAACAAAACAAATTATCACTACAAAAAATTTGTTATATTCCAACGAAAAATCTTACGGTGATATATACTAATGGAAATTCTAAAGGATATTCTAAATGTATAGCTTTCGTTGGAATGATTCCAACAGAAATTACAGAGAAAATGTTCCGTTGGAATGAGATTTCCATTGAAATTTCAAATAGAATTTGGTGATTCCAGTCACTATTTTACCAAATGTCTTTTTATGTGCAATTTCCGTCGAAACTTTTATTTCAAATTTATATAAATTGAAAAACCTGTTGTTGAAATCGTCAAAGTCCAGCGAAAATTTTTCCCAATAAGTTTTTAGAGATGTTATAGTTCCAATTTGAGATTCTTGTCTCAATTGATGAGTTGGCTCGGGGAACATGTTATCAAACTTTGATTTTATGTAATCTAAGATGGAAAGTTATGATATATGGTAGATTTGCGGTTGTTTCTTTTTCTTTTTTTTTTTTTTTTGTCATTTAGTTTGAAACAAAAATGATTAATGTAGTTTAAATTGTCAATGTTGGAAATAGTACTTACATAATTCATTGTAGTTTCTACCATTGGAATCTGGAAACAGGTAATAAAGATTTGCTTTTGACATTTTAGGAGGATCAAGATTATTAAAATTCAATAATTAAATGTTATTTAAAAATTAATTATATATTTTGATGAAGTTAAGGCAAGGCTCTTCTACTATTATTCAAATGCAATGCTGAGTATGCGACATGAGCCGAGTCCCAATCAAATAAAATTCGAAATCTTTAATTTTGAAAATTCAACATTTTGGCACATTTTTATATATGTAAATTGATAGATTTACATATTTTGAAAATTCAAACATTTTGGAAGATTACTTGAAAACTACCTATTGTAAAATCAAGAACTTCTTATGGAAATGCTGGTTTGGGTTTGTTAGTAATGGGGTTAGGCTTAACTAGACAAAGATTTTGTGTGATGACTGGTGCCCAATCTGTGGGGAGGGAAAAGAAAATCTTGAGCATCTGCTATTCTCTTGTAGTAGAGCTCAAACTTGTTGAAAGTCGATAGTGGTGTAGTGGGATAATTTAGCAAATCAAAACATTAATTTCAGAGATTGGTGGTTTGATATATGCTCCAAAAAAATTGATGAATGTGTCATTGATAGACTCAGTCTTTCAAGCTACCTGCTGTGGTGGCTCTGGAAGACTAGAAATACATGAGTGTTTGAGAAAAAAATGGACCTCAGAGTATGTGCTAGTCAAAAATGTTGTTTATGGGTGGAATGAGTACTCTGAAACTTGGAAGTATAAAATCACTACCAATGTGGTGCTGTACAAATCCCAGGAAATAGAAGGGGGAGAGCTTCAGTTGGAGGTAGGGCAGTTTATGATAGCTGTTAGTGCCTTGGTTTCTCCTTCTGGTTGGCTGGGTTTGGGAGGGGGTATTTTTAGCAATAATGCTATTTCTCAGAGCTGGTCAGAAGCTATCAAATTCACAGGGAAGGCTGAGGAAGGTATGCTGAGGGGTGTTAGATGGATTCTGGAGAAAGCGGCTCAACTCAGGATCACTTCCATTAGTTGTTGTGTGGAGAACAATGACCTTGCATCAAAGCTTAAGGACCAACATCACTTTCACTGCGATTATGGGGTTATTGCTGAAGACATTTATACTCTAGTGTCCTCCTTTGATTGCTGTAATTTTCTTTGTGTTTCTGAATTATGTAGTACTTGTAGTAGGTTGGCCATAGGGGCTGTGGAGGGGTTGTAAAGTTCTACTTCCTCGTGTGGGTATCTTATTGTTTAGATAGCTTGTATTTGTAGTCAATTGACTATTCGGTTGTACTATCTTTGTTGAATTTTAATGCATTTCAGTTTGATTGTGCAAAAATAAATAAAAAAATGTAATGTCTCCTTTTGTCATAAAAATAATATATATAAATGAAATTACTAAAATGTTTTAATATGTAACTCCATCTTTACATGGTGACAATACTATGGTAACTTATAGCTTGTTTGATTAACATATAAGTTTCATGTATTTAAATAAGTTTGGTTTGGTAAGAGTTATGTTAAAACTCAAGCTCATCTCATAGGCTTTCTTGCGTGTAGAGCTTTTCAAATAAGCAAATTGAAATTTTTATTTCATCTAATTCATCAACTAATTTTATCAAATACTTTTATTCTAGAAGTTAGTTTTTTAACTATAAGTTATAAATTATCAGACTCGAAATTCACTTAAAAGCTATAAGTTAGCTTGTCAACTATAAGTTAGTTTTGTTGATGGACTGATCCAACCAACAGTTAAAATATGATAAAATGAGAGTAAGGAATATAAAACAAGGAAGAAATACAATTTAATTCGATTTTATTATATAATTACGAGGTCGGCCTCTGTGGACGAGGTCGGCACTTCTCTTGTACTTGAGAGTAATTACATGGTTCTAGAGAGAGAAAGTAGTAGTTGATGAATTCAACAACCCAAAATAAATGAAATGGGTTCATATTTATAGTATCCTTAAATATGGCACTGTTCAGACACTGTTCACCGGTCTTGTCACACAGTGTTCTTGCAGAGCAGTTCGGCGCATCCCTGACAGTTATTTAATACGATTTGAGGTTTTCTTAATCATTACATGTCAGACATTTAATGCACACTTGGTGGGCATTTAATGCTAACATGCTTTTTGTCGGGCTAGATACCATAGAGTGACATGCTATGGTGGCCTGTCCAATCGGCAATCGCTAGCTTCCAAGTGGCATTATAATATCATTATCGAGATCTGGTCTTGTCTTCAGGCCGGTCATCTCAGACCTCCTGGTCGACATTTGAACAGTTTATCTTTCTCGGACCTTCAGGAATCTCTTACCTAGCTCGGCGGCCGTCAAGGTCGGCGCCCGCATTCGATAGTGGAGGTGCCGACCTCGACAATGGCATTATTCGTCGGTCGCTGTTATTTTAGTTTTGCGTTCAGCTCGGCACTTGTGAAATTAACTAGGGTTCCAGTTCGGGTTTCGAGGTCGTCTCTTCCCGGTTCATACTTTGCTAACTCGGCTATCAACAAGTTTATCATCCAGATTTAACAAGCACAGTTTATCTATATATCTAGAATAACAAGTGACATTTTCAAGCTGCAGTTAAATCATGTTCAGTAAACCTAGCTGATAAGCTAACTTAGGCTATTTTTTATAACCAAATAAGCTAACTTGGCGTTTTGGCCAAACCGCTATTTTAGAAGTTTTGACCGAGCCAAAAACGCTAAGTTTCCTGTATTCAAATAAGCTTCGATTGGTAGGATGAGTTTTTACAAAGCTCGAGCTTATCTCATAAGCTTCTTTGGGTTGCTTTTGAAATAAACTCATTGAAATTTTTATTTTCAGTCAGTTTATCAACTAATTTTACCAAACAAATTTATTATATACAGGGACAGATCTAGGTATACTTTAGGGGGTGCCATTGCCCCCCCCCCCCCCCCCCCCCCCCNNNCCCCCAAGATTTGTAATTATATATATATATATATATAATAAGTATATTATTTTTCACATAAACTCACATAGTTATATTAAAATAGTAATTGTATTACTCTTTCTACTAGGTGATAATTCAACAACAATTATATTCTTTTTATTCTTTTGTATAACATTTTTTTCTAATTCGAATATATTGAATATATAGTAAATATGTGAAAAAAATAAAAAAATTGGTAATTTTTGAAAAAGAGGACCATATAAGTTATGCTTATAAATAGAAAAAAAAAAAAAAATCAAACTATCAGTATTTAGTCAACCATTAATGAAATTCATGAATTGAGAGAACGTTCAATGTAAATTTGTTAATGTCAAGTTTTGAAACTTTATAGTAATTTATATTGCACCATTATTATGTATAATTTTAATACAACTTTCTATTTTTATGTGAATTAAATTAAATTTATGATTATTACAAAAAAAAAAATCTCTAGACCTACCCCTGATTATATAAGCTACTTTTTCAGCTATAAGTCATAAGGTATAACCTATAAACTCGAAAATCACTTATCGACTATCAACTAGCTTATCACTTATCAGCTAGTTTTACTAACATTAAACTAGCTTGTACGCGTACCAAACATCATTTGAGTTAAATGACAAAATTAGTTTATCTTGTTGAATCAATAATCAATCCAGTTGACAAAATATAATGTATTTATATATGTGGTTGGGATTTCTCCAGACTTTGGCCCTTCTTGTATATTTATTTATTTATAGATGTGGTTTGTATTACACTCAATAATTGTACACCATAAAACAATATTTGAGGGCCTACAGATTTTATAGTACTGTATATTTGGTTACACTGTTCAACTTTATGCAGCTGAAGTTATTTAATAATATAAGTTTTTTTTTTTTTCTCACATGAGAAAAATGTTGGAACGTTGAGCTTTATTTTTGACATGGATTATAAAATTTCATAAACTTCATATTGCCAAAAAAAAAAAAAAATAAATAAATAAATAAATAAATAAAAAACGTGCATGTTACATTCCATGTTTTAAATACCGGTTCGTACCGGCCGGTATTACCGATAATACCGGATACCGGTGGTCCGACCGGTACATTTACACTCAAAATACCGTTTTGGCCAAAATACCGGTTTTGTACCGGAAAATACCGGTTTTACCGGCAAATACCGGCCAAAATACCGGTCAAAATACCGGTTTATGCCTTTTTTTTAAAAAAAAATATTTTTAATAGATTTTTATTATTTTATTTATATAAATTGAAATTTCTACACTTAACTTTAATATGTTTATATTGTTATTAGATGTTAATTTATTTTAATATTAATTAAAGTTAGTTTTTTATATTATTTATATAATAATATCAAATTAATTTAATATTTATTAAAACCGGTAAAATAGACGGTAATACCGGTCGTACCGGTAATACCGCATACCGGTCGCTATACCGGTATGACGACCGGTACGGTTTTTAAACCATTGGTTACATTTATTATTTTGAATATTTTATCAAATATTCAAATTCTCAGGAATGAAGAGGATGAACAATTTTCTATTTTTTTATTAATCAAAAGAAAAAGAAGAAAATAAAAGAATTTGAATCATTTTTATTTAAATTGCCTTTTCTTATCCAAAATAAAATCAACTTATTATTAATATAATTATGTAATCACCCGTTATTTATACACAATTTTAAATAAGATTTGGAATTTAGGTGCTCATGTTAGCCACTAATCATCCAATATTCATTTGCAAATTGTAAGACTATCATGTTATCAATATCTATTAAAAGAAAACATGTTTACCAAAAATAGTAACAAAAAAACCATTCAGAAATTATTGCATTCTATTTTTGGCACTTTTTGAAATTTCTTTATAAATTATTAACAAAAAATTGATCAGCTATATATGCATCATAAATCCATGAGTTATGTGGATTTAATTAGGTAAATTTTGACTAATCCTTACAATTTTGCAAAAGTATTTTCTAATTGCAACAGATCAATGATTTATCAAAAAAAAATCAGATTGCATAGAAATCATGTTAATTTAGGTAAATTTTGGCATGACAATTTTGTAAAAGTAAAAATTCTCTCATTTTTTATTAAAAAAATTGTTTACCATAAAATCGAACATTTCGAATTAGGCAAAACACTATAACATGTATCTTTACCTAATTGCAAAACATGTTTATGAAAAAAAAAATTAAAAAATTTGGATTGCATAGAATTCGGGTCCAATTTCAAATTGAAAATTAAAATTTAAAAATCTCTTATCATTTGACTACTACTTTCTTTAATTCGATTTATTTTCAAAAAAAATAATACATAGTCAAATAATATTAATTTAAAGTTCAAAATGAAATCGGATTGGAACATCCTAAAAATTTGGGTTTTGTTTAATCCTCTAGAATACAAATTTAAAATTGATTGCCTAGACTTACACAATTTTTCCTTTTCCTTAAATTAAGCAATTTTACAATTTTAAAATAATAGGACTACATATTATCAAGAAACGTTTTACACTCTCCGTTATATTTAGCTATGCAATCTTCATAAAACCAATCTAAATCATATCATATAATCTTGCCAAATAATTTAATTGATTTATTTAAGCCTATCTAGAATCCTAATATAATGTGTGGATGTACGTACCAAAAGACAAACAAATAATATTATGTACAAGGATGTGTTTAATAATATATAAGTTACTTTTTGTTTACGATCTTCTAATTATTCAATCATCTTCATCTAAATTTAAATGCATACCTTAATAAAACTAACCCGTGCATCACACTTCACACGGTACCGCACTATTATTCTCAAAAGGGCCTACAAAATTTTTCGAAAACGCAAGAGTGTGCTTTCCCTTTGATTAATGAGATATGGGCCAACGTTATGCATATGGAACAGGCCCATCACTCAAACTATTTGGGCTTGAAAATTGGTATTATATATGGGTTTTATCATAAATAAGAAGATCTAACCATATAAAATTAATGCAACAATCAAATGATGAACAATAATGATGCGTTGTGTATCAAAGAAACTTTTATTACCTAAATCATACCAAGCGTGTGGTTATCTGAATGATGACTTAAACTTTCCTCAATACGTCTACCTTGTGCTTTACTACTCCCTTTTAATAATTAGTATGTTCCTCTTAAGCAAAACATCACTTCCACTAACGAAAAATATCTTGATATTTTGGCGATGCAAACGTTAAAATATCGTGAATTTCATATCGGGCTCAACCTTGACATACACAGTAATGAACTCAGCCTGTTTCGATATGCGCATAGGGTGTGAATGTAGAGTTGTTAAGCTAAACGAGTTGCTCGTGAGCTCGGCTCGACTCGACTCGTTAAAGTTCGAGTTCAGCTCATTTGATAAAAGAGTTTGAGTTTGCGTAAAGCTCGTTTTGTTAACGAGATAGGCTCTGCTCTGCTTGATAACGCTCGAAAAGAGAGTTTTAGTATAATTTTATACAGTTTGACTCGTCAAAGATCGAGATCGGTTCGTTAGGGCTCTGTTGGAAAAATCAGTTATAAAATATGGATTTGACCCGATTTTGACTGAATTTTTGATGGCTCAATATTTAATTTTAGTTGAATTAAATATTGTAGAAAAATTCTACGTTCCGAGTAGATACTCGTGGTATATTTATTTTCTCAAAACTGATTTTCGGTGAGTGAGAAATAAATTGTTAAAGTTAGCCATAAAAGGGCACGTAAAATGTTGGTTGTGGGATTTGAAGGGTCAAGAGTCAATCCCACATTGGACTCTTAAATGAGGTTAACTCTCTTTATTATAATAAAGAGAGTTGGAGAGGTTACAACAAGCACAAAGCTATGCACCAAGTGTTGGTGTTGTTTTCGGCCACACGCGCGCACGCGCGCCCGCCGG
>CACSLK010027832.1:6325686-6355476 GCA_902706635.1 Striga hermonthica
TTGGTACAGGGACCTTCCAGTTTCCGGATCCACAGGGGAACCGACTAATCCGGAATCGAGCCGGGTAGGACCATAAGGGTGGCAAAGCTCTTCCTCAAGAGTTTTAACACTGCTGCATTCTCAGTGCTCGAACACGAGACCACTGGTTAAGTTGGAAGAGATTCAAGTCATCTCATCCAAACGCTCTTGGGTGACTTTCATTGTTATTGATTTGAATTGGTGCACTCATAATAAAGTCATAATTGTCGAGTCTTATATACTTCGTAATTTAATATTATGAGATTGTGTAATTTTCATTCTTATCTATTTTTCAATATTATTTAATATATATATATATATATATATATATATATATATATATTATCTCTAAGTGAGAATTTTATCATATTTTAGTTGTCTCATAAGGTGACGCAATATAATGTCGGATTTCACTCCATAATCTTAAAATGTGTAAAGTCAATTTAAAAATTAATAGCCTAAAACCAAAATCAAGGTGCTATTAACAAAGCCATAATACTATTAGATCATGCAAGCTCAATAATATAAACAAATAAATAACAATTTTATAAGATATTAAGATAAACACTAACAATTAGATCATAATATAGTTATATATATATATATATATATATATATATATATAGAAAAATATGCATACTATATTTAATTTAATTTAAAAGACAACATAGATAAAAAGCACGATTTGATAAAATATGTAAACATCTACCTAATATAATAAATAGACCTTTTAATTGTTATGCTTACGATTTTCTCACAAGGTAAAAGAAATCATATGTAATATAAGATAGATTTATTTATTTATGTCATATCATATTGTATAGTATCATCTCACAGTATATTTCTTGCTGCAGCTATTATTCTCAACAGAAAAACAAGCTATAGTTAATATTAAAAAACTATTAGAACCGAGAGTAGAGAGTGTGGTCCCATCATGTGAATCGCACCATATGAAGGTGAACCTAGATGAACTTTAGTGATGTTTCATTCCAAAACAATTGGTGATAAGAAGATAGTCTAAGCTCACTATGATACCATATTAAAATCGGGAGAAAAAAGTGCGATCACCATGTGGCATTGCCATTTGAATCTAAGCTCTCCTCATTTCATTCACTTATCAGCTGTTGTCAGTGCCACTTAGGGCTGCGGCTTTTTCTTTTTTCTTTTTTATTTATTTTTTTCCGGGTTTGCTATTAAAGTTGCTTTCTTGTTTATTGTATCTTTTGATTTTCCGCGTGAAAAAAAAACGTGGTTGTTTTAGTTTCCTCTTATGCATTGATGCCGTTTATTTTCCCCATCAACATTCCTTTCATTTATTTTGATGAAATCTGAACAACCCATTTTGGGTTCTTGATAAACCCATTGCCCTGCGTTTACCGTTCACTCACTTTCTTTTCTGAACTTAATTAAGTTCTGGGTTCTTTGAAATTGTTGTTTTCTATGGGTTTTTCAAGCTCTTGAGTGTGTGTGAGCGCGTGTGTGAGTTCGTGCTGGTAAAGTGTTGCAAGAAAAAATGAACCCATTTGGTTCTTTTGAAGTTCTTGTGCTCTGTTTAGGATTCTTTCTCGTTGGCTGCTCAGCATTTCCAAAAAATGAAGGCAAGTTTTTAGGGCAAATGCTCAATGTTGATTCCACAGATCTTGATTCTTGATCGAGTTCACATTTTTTTTTTTTTTTTTTTAGAATTTATGTTTGCTGCGTGATTGTTAATTGTTAATATTTGCATCTAATTGGCCTAATTCAAGATCTTGGATTCATTTTCTCATAGCTAATTGTTGAGTGAATGCTATTAAGTTAGAGTGTAGATATAGTCGAATTGCCGTGAAGGTTTGAAGGGAATAGTTAATCTGATTCTGACAATAGAATTCCATCTTCTGTTCAGTTGATGGTTTAATTTCTTTCAAGAGAGCTATTATCGAGGACCCTTCACTGGCTTTGTCCAATTGGAGCACTCTAGATTCAAATCCGTGCCAATGGTACGGCGTTTCTTGTTCCACGGCTGGTGATCATGTTCTAGAGCTGTAAGATTTTTCTGTTGATGTTAATATGACAGAAATACGACATAAAATTTGTTAATTTCATCGAACGATAATTTTGGCCATGATAGCTTGTGTTGTTAGTGCTGAACTATGATTTATCTTTTGATGGTGATGCTACATGGATCTGCAGAAATATTTCAGGGAAATCTTTAAGGGGTTTTATCTCGCCAGAGTTGAAGAAGCTGTCAGGTTTACAACAATTGTAAGCTTTTGCTCAACTGAACAGATACAAAATTATATGTAGCAATTATGATCTTATTAGTCTGGGCTGAGTGTATTATGTGGTTGATGACCAGAGTTTTGCATGGGAATCTGTTGATGGGCTCCATACCTAGTGAGATTGGCGTATTGAAGAACCTCAAGGTTCTCGATTTGGGATCAAACCGGCTAACCGGGAAAATTCCACCTGAGATTGGGAACTTAAGCAGCATCCTGAAAATGTTAGGGGAAAATGAGTTTAATATCAAAGAAAATAATTTTCTGTTGCTTTTCTGTTCCTTCCTCTCATGGTTGTGTTTTTGTTTTGTTCCATTTTTTCAGAAATCTTGAATCCAATGGGTTGAGTGGCAAGTTACCTTATGAGCTTGGTAAATTGAAATACCTTGAGGAGCTTCGATTGGATAGGAATAGGTTTATGGGAACAGTGCCTGCTCGTAATGACTCGGATAAAGTCTATCCTTTCAGTTCTTTTGGAACGTGAGTCGATAAGTAACTTCACGTGACTTTAATTTTCTGAATAGTGGAGAAATTAAAAATGCTGTCTTCTTTGGCAGCACTATGTCTGAATCATGACAATTTGTCTCGTTTATGTAGCAAGTTGATTCTAATAGTTGATCGTGTATTGTTTTGATTAGTTTCTGAATATCTTACTATATTATACGCTCAATTTGTGTTATTTTTCTATGAGATGATCGTGCAATTTCTTTCAAATAACTCGTAACTCAGTTTGCTTCTTTCTAAAACTACATTAGGTTTGCTTCAAATGGAATTACTATGGGATTTTGTCGATTCTCTCGACTAAAAGTAGCTGACTTCTCATACAATTTCTTGGTTGGAAGCATACACAAGTGCTTGGCATATCTTCCGAGGTACTTTTGTGTTATCTCGATTTTCTTTCCCTTTCTATGCTTTTCTACATTTCTAATATACTTTGTATTTGTTGCACTTAATATTCATTTTCGGTATAGATCAAGTTTTCAGGGTAATTGTCTTCAAGTCAAAGATATCAAGCAACGTTCAATTGCACAATGTGGTAGGCTAGCTACCCTGCTTATACCTACAACTTAGAATATTTTTTCGTTAATGTTTTGAAAACCAATATATATATATATATTATATTTATATATATAAATTTTCTGCAGTTGCTTTTATTTCGGGTGGTCCTCCCCCCACAAATGCCCATGCAGAAGTGATGTCAAAGCCATTGCCGACTAAGGAGGAACCAAAGCATAACGTTCATTCGTCTAAGCCCGCATGGCTGTTGGCCCTTGAAATCGTGACTGGAATTATGGTGGGCTTAATATTCGTCATTGCTCTCTTTACAGCCGCTCGAAAGTTTAAGAAGAAACCTTCGGACATCATCGGGTGGAAGAAGTCCTCGAGTTCTAAGGACAACTTGACGATTTACATAGGTTCATCTTGTAATCTTGGACTTGTGTTCTGCTTTTTAGCTTCTGCCTATGTTCGTAATAAAGGCTGAAAACAAATATTAAATTGCTAGTGAAATTTATGCAGATTCTGAAATACTTAAGGATGTGACGAGATACAGCAGAGAAGAACTCGAAGTAGCGTGTGAAGATTTCAGCAATATCATTGGATCCTCCCCCGACAGCATCGTCTATAAAGGCACAATAAAAAGTGGGCCCGAAATTGCGGTTATATCTCTTTGCTTGAAAGACGAGCAGTGGAATGGCTACCTCGAGCTTTATTTTCAAAAAGAGGTAAACTCGTTTTTGTCGATCTTAATGTTTTTTTTTTTTTTGTTTTCCTTTTAGGTGCATGAAATATTCTAATTGTGCATCCTTAGGTTGCGGGATTGGCAAGACTGAATCAAGATAATGTGGGGAAGTTGCTCGGGTATTGCAGAGAGACCAGCCCGTTTACTAGGATGCTAGTGTTCGAGTACGCATCAAACGGGACACTCCACGAGCACCTTCATTGTAAGTTTGATTTTCTCTTTATGCATATTTATTATTTAGTCCTTTGTTACTTTATTTTCCATTAACCGAATAATGTAGTTGTAATAATAAACTTTCAAAAAAAAAAAAAAAAAACTGAAAAAAAAAACAGATGGCGAAGCGTGCCAATTCTCTTGGACACGGCGCATGAAGATTATTGTTGGGATTGCCAGGGGTTTAAAATATCTTCACACAGAGCTCGACCCGCCATTTACTATATCCGAGCTGAACTCAAGCTCGATTTATCTTACTGATGATTTTTCTCCTAAGGTGAGATAATATCACTTGACATAAACGTTAAAATTTATAATTGGTCGACTGACTCTGCTATAACTTTCGACATTCCTTATCAGCTGCTCGACTTTGAATGCTGGAAAACGATCCTTTCAAGATCAGAAAAGAGCTCGGGTGCCTTAAGCAATGAAGGCTCGGTTTGCATCATCCCGAATTCTCTAGAAGAACGTAATATTGATATCCAAAGCAACACTTACGCATTCGGTATTCTTCTACTCGAAATCATCAGTGGCAGACTTCCATACAGCCAGGATAAAGAGTGCTTGGTCGATTGGGTCCGTACATTACGAAATTAATTATCACTAGTTTTTTTTTTTTCAAAACTCTTTGTTCTAAAATAATGAAAAAAAAACAATGACATTCTTTTTGCAGGCTAAGGAGTACTTGGAGTTGCCGGAAGTGATGTCGTACGTGGTGGATCCCGAGCTGAAACACTTCAGTTACGAGGATCTGAAGGTGATATGTAAGGTAGTGATCCTATGCATTTATCCCCACACGAGCACACGGGCATCCATGCGGGACTTGTGCGCGATGTTGGAAAGCAGCATTGACACGTCAGTGTCTGCGGATATCAAGGCATCCTCGCTGGCTTGGGCTGAGCTGGCGCTTTCATCTTAAGGTGACTCTGTAAATGAGAAACTATAAGAAGCTAGCAAGCGGGACATTTTTGTTTTTTTCTATAGGTATATGAGCTATTGTAAATACTGCGTTTGCTGTGAGAAACACGGGCCGTTGCTTGTCGTTCGATCTCACGATTCTTTGTACATGATGCTGCCTTTTACAAGGTGCTGTGATCAAGTGGTAAAAGAACTGTTTCTTGATTCACTGTTTTTGGTTTGTTAATCTTTGTGTGTGTTTGTGTGTTTGTTTTGCCTGGATTTTAGCTGAATTTTTTACAATTATATATGGAAAATGTTACGGTCTCGTTACGGCACTATCCCATCGTGTGTTTTAACCATTGGATCATCTATCTTATCTAACCACATGTGGATCCAACGGTTAAAACACCCGACGGAATGGTACCGTAACAGTACTGTAGCATATCCCCTTGTCATATTAGTAATTAGTGAAGTAATTTGTACAGCTGACATCATGAAATCTAGGTAGATATTCGATTTTACGGGTAAGGACAGTCTTTTACCACGAGTGTGTTAATCCGAACGGTAAAAAGAAATAAATAAATAAATAAATAAATAAATAAATGAAATATCTGATAAAGGCAAATTTAGGACCCTCAACTTATTCAAAAGTGCAAGTCCCAAAAGTCCTAACAGAACTTATCCAATTTACATAGCTTGAACAATAACCTATGAAAGCACATGCCACCATAAATGAAGCAATCATCCAATTTACATAGCTTGAACAATAACCTATGAAAGCACATGCCACCATAAATGAAGCAATCTGACAGAAAATAGGTGGGGGCTTAGAGTCTGGACTTGAGGATCAAGCATGTTCGAATTTTCATTACTGCCCTCATGGGCCAATGGGCTTCACCACCACAAGATAGTGTACGATTCCTGTGGTGTTGAATTTTGTATGGGCAGCAAGGATCAAATTTTTCCAAAATGTTTTGCGATTAGACACAAAAATTTGTTTGAGAAACCTTTTTTTTAACATAGTATTTAAAAAAATCATAGACATACTTTTGATGTTTTATCTATTAAAAAAAAAATCGAGAAGTTTTGATGTGCTATTTGTAACGTGAAATTCGTGTATTTTGGCAATATCTGTTAAAGAAAAAATAATTAAAAAAAAGCAGCATAAATGTAGAACAGTAATCTATATATCTATATAATTGCTAGCAATTATACAACTCTTTTTGTTTTCCCGCCTTTTTCTGTGACTTTTGTATTAAACTAGTTGTAACTGTTGTGTACAAATTATTCTTTTTACCGAGTATCGAATCGAAAGATTCGTTCCCCGGGTCGATCTCACGAAGAAGGCTGTTCGGAATTTAGAAATGGTATCGATCACACACAAAAGAAAATAAAATCCTAAACACTCTAATCAGATAAGGGGGATGAATAATTATCAACTAAGAAATAAATAACAATGCAAAAATGTAAATCTACCTAAGAATATGGATGAAACGAAGATGGAGAAGCTAGGTAATCGGGGATAATTAATTCAAGTTTTAGCAAGTCGGGCTATCAATTATTCAGTTCGAGATTGACACTCTCGCTTATACATCTAGCGGTTCGCTCCCAATAACTCTTCGTAACAAGGGATTGAACATAGACGAACAAGTTCGAGCACACGACACAGGCCGATTATCCCAGTTCTAATAACTTTTCGTAACAAGGGACGGGTCATCGACAAGCGCGTATTTCAACCCAAAACATATAGACTATCCAGTTACGAAATTATCTACCTCATGTGAGTCTATTTCTACGACTTCTCCCCTTTCGGTTCTGAAAGCCGCTAAGCCAATTAGAAGGTGATTAATCAACTAATCATATAGAATAGACAAACCCTAATTCGACAAATTAACATCCAACTGTCACCAATAGCAAGATCGAAATGTCACTTTTCGATTATATCAATCTATCAAATTCAAATTCATCAATTCCTCAACCAAAACAACGCACATAAGTATGAACGAATCGAAGCCCGACAAGTACAATTCAGACGAGAACAATCATCCCCTATCCCTAGCAAAGAGATTAGCTACGTAACATGAATTCAACGCAAATAATTATTCCTCTCACATCAACCATTGTTCATGAATTAACAAAGAGAGAAACAACTTACAATAATTCTCAATTCAATGTTGAATCCAAAGTACGAGCTTGAATCCTCGAACAATAATAAAAAGAAGAAGAAAATTGGAGAGGAAAGATTAAAAGAAGGAGAAGAAAGGAAGAAGAAGAAGAAGGAAGAGTGTTGTGATTTTTCTCGGGACCTAGGGTTCGTACCCCACGGTCGAGAGTTGTCCATTAATGAAATCCCGCACGCTTATTTATACGCATAGTGATAATAGCGCGAGGTAGGGTGCATCGCGGCGCGGAGGAAGGCAGTGCCGCAGCGCAGCAGGGCGCCGCGGCGCAGAGGAAGAAAAATTGTGCGTGACTGCCGTGGTGTGGAAGGTTGGCGCGGCGTGGGGGGAAGGCCTGGCGCGGCGAGAAAGGATGTCGCAGCGTGATGCGGGAGTGCTGGGAACGTCTGCCGCGGCGTGAGGGATCTTCGCGGTGTGGGGCTGGAGGGTGCCGCGGCGCGGGCCATGGCGCGGCGCGAAGGGCGTGCTGGGCTGTTCTGTCGATCTCGCGGCACCGGCGCGACGCGAAGGGAAGGCTTGTCACGGCGCGGCAGTGTGGCACGGTGCGGGGAGCTGCGCGGGCGTGGCGCTGGAGAGGACAACCTCTGTTGGTGTTGTGGCACTGCCGCGGCGCGTCGTGTGCGGGGCGCTGGGCCTGGGGCCGGTTGCTTCCGTGCACGACTTCGCGTCTCGGGCTCGTTTAGGCTCGTCTAGTATCGGAATTCGATTCCGCTTTTTCCTGTGCGTTGCCAACGAAACCTTCTATATACTTACGCTCGCATGGTCAATTTTTTCCTGAAATCCGATCCTCCCGAGACTTTCGACCTACACGCCATAAATAAAGAAAAACCAGAAAAATATACGGAAAACACGTAGAAACCCACAAAATAGCAAAACAAATAATAAACGACAAAACAAAGCAAAAACCATCTAACAGACTTAATATGAGGGAAAAAGAAAGAAAAAATAAAAAGAAACAACGCAACAAAAATAGGACAAAGAGTAACCCGTGCATTTGCACGGAGAGCTAGTCAATTAATTTTCATTTGCACGGAAAGTTATGTGATAGAAGAAAAAATACAATAAATTGTAAACTATAGAAAAAATAATAACATAATCACTTGATAAAAGCACAAGAAAATAATCTAAATATTATTAAACACTTTCTTATATACAACGTTCGTGGTTTTATTATCGTCAGAATCTCCATCAGCACAAATCAGAATCTTCAAACCCCTCCGTCTCGTTACTCTAGAAAGCGCCATGTATAATTGTGCATGACTAAATACATGGCTCTTCAATAGTAAGTCGACGTGCGACAGTGACTGGCTTTGACTCTTATTGATTGTCATAGCATAGGAAACCATGAGAGGGAACTGCCTGCGCTGAAATTTTAACGGTACCCTCAAATCAGATGGTATGATTGTGAGCCTAGGAATAAAAACCTTATCACCAGATCTGGCACCGGTTAGAATTATGCATTCTAAGATATGACTGCTGAGCTTAGTAATAACCAATCGAGTACCTGAATCAAAATTTGGACAACAAAAACAAATCACTCGAATTTGTACGTAAAAATCAAATAAAATACAGACAATATATCGAATCTTAATCAATATTACCGTTGCACAACCCCATGGAGTGAGCAATATTTCTGAGGAGCATCACTGGAGTGCCAACCTTCAAGTTCAATTTATGGTTGGGAAGTTCATAGCACTTAATCCCATTGAGAAATTCAGGAGTATGAAGATCGTGAAGATAGTCATATCCAACATCTGACTTGCAAGCGGTGTCCGAACTCAAATAAGTTCTTCCCTCGAAGGAGTTCAATGAGCTCATGTACTCATTGACGGACTCAAGAACATCAAGGGTGGGAGCGAGTATAGCTCTGTCCTTCAAGTAGCTAAGATCGTCGCCCGAACTCCTAAACATTGGGTACGTACTCTCAACAATAGAAGCGATAGGATCACCTTGTGATTTCAGAAGAATATCGTCGGGAATGTCGATGTCAGCACATCTATCGTTCGGTCAACTGGCAGTACCGTCGCCAATGCTTGCAAGCCACTCCGAGAAAAGCCTCAACTCATCGTACTCACCGCCCCCACCAAGGCTTCGAAGCCTCATGTTCTGAGTAAGTTTCAGAACGATACAATCTCGCCATAAGCTGGACGAATTGATGGTCGCATTCACTATGTCACTCCGAGTGCCTTTAGGCACAACAGGGAGAATCTGTCTGAAATTGCCACCAAATACAATAGACTTACCGCCAAAAGGGAGATTTTTCCTTGATGGGTCCACTACTTGCATTAAGGCTCGTAAGGTATTGTCAACTGCCTGAAAACAATACTTATTCATCATCGGGGCTTCGCCCCAAATGATCAACCGACATCGTATAATCAGATCAGCTAACGGATTCTACTGGCTAATGTCACATGTCGACCCTTCAGTTGGGTTTATCGGGCTTCAGAATCGTGAATGGGCAGTCCAGCCACCGAGAAGCAAAAGTGACGCGATACTGCTCGATGCAACGTTCAACACAATTTCACCCTTCGACCTCAAACCAGAAGACAACACCCTCCAAGTATATGTTTTACCGGTGCCGTCGCAACCATAAACAAAAAACATGCGTCAGTGGCTACAGTAAACCGAGTCCATTATTGAGTCATAAACATTGCGCTGCTCATCAGTCATGTTTGCAACCAATTTCTCATTCTCAATCGATAGTGCACGACGATCGTAATTCAACTCGTCTATCACAAGTTTGTTCGTGGACGCCTCATTACGATCGAGAACAAGAAACGACATTGTACCATAGTCACGTAAACTCATCCCACGTCGCCGCAAAATCTTTTCGACCTCTGCCAAAGCGAGATTCTTTATTTTCTCATCTCTCATGACCAATTCTGTAACAATGAAAGTACAAAAAAAAAAAGTACAAAGATAAAACATATAATAAGTAAATATAATAAGTACATACAAAAACAATTGAATTTGTTACCTGGGTGGTGTAAAAGCCTCCGAGGATTATGCAGTATGTCATCTGATAGGTAATTTCAACATGCGTCCCACACAAGCTCCGGTCGACCAAGAGTATCAGAGGAAAGAAGAGTTGCAAAAAGGTTCCTCAATAAACTTGCGGTCGCCCATTGGCTTGCCTCAATAATGCCTTCTATATACTCCTTCTCTTCCTCCACCAAACCTAGGTCAAAACACGCTGCGCGATACGAATCGTGATGGACGCCATTCAACTTCATATAGTCACGATGACATGTTGCACCTCAAACAACATTGATAAGGCACCTCAAGTAAAATATATCTCCAGCTCCGGGGAGGACGAAGTACAGACACGCAATCCGATCGCTTCTTTTCCTAGGCTCCCAACTTTGCGTTTCCGAATGCCACATAAATTTAGTGGGAGCCTCGACATATGTAAGTTCTCTAGCAGAGGGATACTTCTTGTTGGCCTCCATCCAAGCCAAGAATTTGCTAACGCGCTTTTTATTTTTATTAACCACTTGATCGATCGGAACTTCATCATCATAGTAGCAATGATGTTCGTTTTCGAGGTGAAAATTCAAGCGGTCCACTGATGGCCATTTGTATTGAATCTCAAACTCCAACAACCGCCATGCAGCCTCACAAGATGAAATATACCGACAATCATAGTACATCTTCACCTCGTCAACCGGCCTGCTAAATGACTCAGCTCCATTTGACTCGTAAAAGGTAGCGGTGACGCGATCATTCCCCTTGTTCACGTACTTGAACAAATATTTGATGGACCTCGACTGGTTGCACCATTCCATATTTATGTGCGCGCCGTACTTAAGGAGCAATTTTCTATTATGAGGCACAACATATCTTTTACCTAGATAAATGTCGTTTTTCTCTATGGTCCTGCCATTATCACGATGCTTGTATCGTGGATAGCCTTCCTCATCCAGGGTCGTAGTTTCAGAGAACTTCTTTGGAAAATGCTTTGTGCAACAATCATTAACCATACACGGAGATTGTGGGCGAACAGTTCCGCAAGGGCCGTGCATCATATGATCTTTAACGGCAGCATAGTATAAGGTATCGGTGACCTCATCCAGTATTTTGGCAGATATTATTTTGTCTATTCATTCAGTGGTCTGAATTTTGTGTGCTTTGGCAAGGAATATCAAGATATGGGCATGTGGAAGTCCACGTTTTTGGAATTCAATCGTGTATATAGCTGCACAAAAAATAAAAATAAAAAAATATTCCTGGTAAAAAAAAATACATTGAATACATTAAATTAAAAAATATTAAGTGTCTGCATTCACGTCACCAAACATCTTGTTATGTCGGACATCCCTCATCAAAGCGTCCAACTTAGCCTTAAATACCCGACATATTATGTCAGGACGAACCTCGGGTTTGAGATTCTTGTTATCGAGAAAACGACCGATTTCTGGCCACTTAGGTATAATGCCCCGTTCGATTTATAGAATTTCTCGGATTATTCTATTTATCGAATCTGAATTTTGAGATTATATTTTATAATATTATATGGATACTGTGATTATATAGCTCGTTCGGTTTTATTTTATCAGTCGCAGTTTGAATTTTCGGTGTAATCGCGTAAGCCGAATTTTTGTTCGTTTGAATCCGTTTTAGAACCGTTGCCACATGAACTTCGAAATGATTCAACAGATCTTAAAACAATTATATTGTCATATCTCTAATAGTAATTTCAGCCACCAAAACCGAATCAAGGGAGTTAAAATTAAATTTTAGTCAAATTTTTGATTTTAAGGTAACCGTTCGTTTGAAGTCCGAATTTGGTTCCATAAATTTTGTTATTCTCATTTTATTAGCATGTTCCAAGATAGCTCTCAATAATTAATATTTTTCAGTTATTTTTAACATAAAACAGAATTAGAAGAGGAAAATTTAATTTTTGTCAAATTCTTCAATCTTCGGTTATAGTTGGATTTTAAGTCCGATTTTGGTTCCGTAAAATTTATTTTTCCTCTCAATCCTTTTAGTATGCATCAAGACCATACTTAACATTATTTTTACAAGTTAAAGTGACCAACAATTCGGATTTTAGTGATCATCATAAGGTAATAACCAAAACAAAGAGCATATTAATGATCATGGTCATATTATTTCTTCATGTGAGCACATGATCTTGATCCAAATCTTGTTTCCTACCACATGTGATGCTAAACCAGATCCTTTTGTTTAGCTAAGCTTCTACATTGTTGAGAATCTTGGCAAGACAACTCAAGTCAACTAGACAATACCTAATGTGCACATGAGAAATTTAACAACCATTTGCATATAATTTCTACCATTTTGTCTTGGTTATTCATGAGATACTTTATGTATCATTCCTTAGCTGAGAATAGCCTTTGAACACTTAGAAAACATTAGCAACAAGAGAGAAAAACCGAGTTCTAGCAAGAGAGGGAGAGAAGGAGAAGAACCGAGCAACACTTCTTTCATTTTTTTCTTGAAGGAGGTAAGATGCCTCTGTTATGACATTAAGTAAATGTTTTCTGAAAATGTATTCTTCATATAAATTGTAGTTCGTCTTGTTATCTTTCTCTAGGCTTTGAAATTTCGATAATCCGATTAATATTGATTGAGTTGTGATTTTTACAAATTTATCATACAAGCAGTTTTTTTGGACCCGGCAACATGAGTGTATATAATGTTTGGCCTGTTTATAGTGTCATAATGTGATATAGTGAATTTATAGTCTTCATGAAAGTTATAGGGATTTTGATTATCTTTCTAATGAAATAAGATTCATGTTAAGGTGATATCTATAGCTCGAGTTGTGTTCATATGATTGTAGATATACATGAAGTAGGGTTTTACACTTTGGCAGAAAATTGATTCTAAATGTTAGTAGCTTTTACACCATTTTAAAGATCTTATCTACTTTTGTGTTCTAAATAAAAGTTGTAGGTCTATCTCTTAGATTTTGAAGCATACCAGAATCATGTAATTTAGAGGTCTATAGCATGATTTAGAGGACAAATACCGAGGTACTGTTTATATAAAAATTTAGTCTCAGACAGATTTTATAAATCAAATATTTTGTGTCCAAACTAATTTATATAGTGATTATTTGCCAATGTAGCCTTCAGCAAAGTTGTAGACATTTGAGTTAGCTATCACGTGGTTTTTGAATCTCATTAAAATCATATCTGTAGCTCCAGTTATCTAGCAATTACGGATGTCTAGTCGGTTACAAGTTCTCAATGTTTGACTGCTACTCAGTTTTGAATGTTTGATGATTTAATTCTTAGTAAAAGACCTTATTTGCTTTTTGTGTTTTCATAAGAATTGTAGATGCATGTCTTAGAATTCTAGTGAAACTTGAATCATATTCATCCGAGTTTTGTACTGAAAGTTATGTTGATTTCAAAAACACTGACCGAGTTAAGTTTTGAAAAACGTACGTGGTATTTTTGGAAATGGGATTCACTTGATTAAATGCTTATGTGAGCTTAGATGGATTAAGTGATTGTTATGATTGGTTGGTCATGTGTTGAATAGTTATTTATAGGACTATTTTAATATATGTAGGTGTTTGACGAGCTGAGCTCGCTGCCTACTCATGTTTTTGTATCTATCGCTTCGGTAACCAGGTGGGTTTTAATATAAAATTTGCTATGCCGCATGTGTTTATTATAATATTGATTTGGTATGATTTTAGTATGTACGTAAACCATGTAGCCTATCGGCGTGAGCCGATTCGGCCGTCGGTACGGTTGTCCCCGTCGATGTAATACGGTTGCCTTGCGAGGTAAGTCTCCGTAAGACCTAATTAAAGGTCGTGTCTTGTTGTATGGCACGTACCCCCATGAGTTAGGGTAATGAATCCCCTTCCGTGGCTAATGAAAGATGTGTACACATGGGTATTATGTTGTGATGTGATTAGGAGACGTGACAAAATAATTGATTTATGTTCATGCTGTAACCATACCTTCTTTACATTATTTATTAATGTGATATACGTGCACAGTGGTGAGCACGCATTTTCATCTTGTGCTCATCCCCACCTGCTCTTCACGGATGCAGGTTAAGCAGGTGTCGGGTGACGAGGAAGGACGAGTGGGTCGGTCTTATGATTATGATTATTTATGCTTCTGTATATGAATAAATGTGTTAGTGTTTGGAGCTTTGTTTTGGGTTAAGACATGAAAACTGTTTTAAAAACTCCTGTTTGAGTATGTTGAATTTTTGGGATGTTTTGATGAACCTAATGTGAATTGGTCATAATATGTTTGGTTATTTCATGCCTTCGTTTACGAGCTGAATAACTTATGTTGAAAATCAGGTTAATGAAAACCTTGTGAAAAATTCGGGTAATGAATCCCCGTGGGTCCAGATAAGACTTGGGTTATGAAAAAAATGTTGTTTAACACCCATTGAATTTTGAAAATGATCTCGAAAATTTTATACTGATTTTTGAAAAGTTCGGAATTTCTGTAAAATCAAAGTGGGGTGTTACAGTTTGGTATCAGAGCCAGTCTGCGTTTCTGTAGACTGGTTTATATGTGATTATGGGTTAGACCTTAAAATATGACCACTCGTCTTCGTCACTCCGCGCTGCTTAAGGTATGTGTTTATATAAGTATCAATGAAAATACTTATAATGTAAATTGTAACTTTTGTATTCTTGCCTAAGTAGTAGTGGAACTACTTATGAGATGGATTGTTGAAATTTTGGGTGGTAATTGATGTTTTATCTACCTTTGTTATGATTCGAATTCTAGTGTTCAACTAGGAGAACTCTAGTTGCATTTGAGATTAATTATGACCCTAGAATTTTTTATTTTTTTTCTTTAAATTTCAAGTTAGCACTTTGTGCGAGATATCTCATCGATGAATGAGATTTGCAATTGTGCACCATAGCTTTCTGGTGACCAACGTCAGGATATCTTATTGAGATTAGACAACCGAGAGGTTTAGAATGGGCGGGATTACTCAAACGTCTAGATCAGTTGACAAGTGGACCAAAGGGATTGTTATCGAATAGTTAGTCGGCATTTCCTAAATCGCACATGAGATATTACTCGTGTCAAAGAGGAATGACGTTTTCTCATAGGTATCAACAGAGTCGTATGTTCTGAAGGTATCGATTCTGAGGAAATCTAAATGAACATTTGAATTAAGAAAAAAAAATTCAATCAAGAATCAAGTAGTATTGAGGTGTGAATCAAACATAGACTAGAAGAAGTATATTTTCACACAATCAAACTATTTGAAAAGATAAAGACGTTAGTAACCTTGAAAGTCAAACAATAAGAAATAGAAAAGATACATGAAGATCCAAGCACACTGTTGAGGATATCATTATTACTAAGAACCTAATACAGAGGCATAAGATAAAGGAAAATACAAATAAAGCAAAAGTGAACCCTCAACTAATACAAGATAATATATAGATAAAGGGAGGGTGCGTCTCAAGAGTACAAGAACCCTTAACTCTGCCACCCATACCAGATATCAGGGTTTATAAAGATAAATCTGGTGGATCAGAAGTTCGTTTGCGCTTAAACCCTTGAGTTTCCACAGAATCTTGAGAAGTGATGTTTTGTTGAAGCTTTTTGATAAGTCCAGCAGCAGTATCTGCACATTTGAAGATCTCTCTAGTAGAATAAGATATAAAAGTCTGAAATAAACTGTCATCAAGAAAACCAAGAAGGTCATTGAAGATGTGATGGGAATTTAATAGACCAATGGGCTTATTATGAAATTTCATGTCTGCCCAAGAAGCAATTGTAAACATGGTCATTAAAGTGTCATATCCACCAGGAAGTATGATGAAAGCATCACTACGGTTCAACATAAACATAGTGCAATCATAAATAGAGTTAGAAAGCATCAGACTGGTAGAATCTTTGAGAACTTTTGAAGGAGTTCTGTGAAATGGTAGAACACTTTTCACTTCAATATCAAAGCATTTTCCAGCCAGGAGAAGGCTACCAAAGAAAGCGAGGCTAGTTCCTCCATACAGTAAATTAATCTTTTGTTTTCCCAGTTCTCTTACTAGTTGGGATACAATATCAATATTTGGAGAAGAAGCTACAAGTTTAGGACCGCCAAGAACACATATGGTTTTATAGGTTGAAGAACCTTAGTAACTTGAGAAGACTCAGAAACCTCCATTTGGTGTGGAGAGATCATAAAGAATGATCGGTATATTTAAGGAGAAAGTTTATGAAGAGATAAATATTATATTGTTGCACTCTGATAGAAGCAACAGACAAGTAAGAAGTTAAGCTGTAAATGAGCGTTATCTATCAGAAGGGATAAGATATTCAATACCTTATAATAAATATGGTTAACAGAGACAGTTGTAGCAAGCAGGATCCTTAGCAACAATAGTTTCAAGACTATAGCGGTTTTGTTCATTTTTGAAACAGAACCATAAAGACATAAGTTCTCGATGCACATATCCACTAGGATGTGTCTCAAGAATCTGTTGGAGTATTTGATCCATAGATTCTCTACTCAATCCATCCTTGATGAAAGCTATTTTATCTTCTCGATTTTTGGACACAAATCCTAAAGATGTACATCGTGTGTCACAATTCCAACGAGCACATTTATAACAGCCGTCTATTCTTTTAGCTCTTCGTTTCTTGGCAAAAGTACTTCTACCCATACCTGTCATATATTTGTACGCATTGGGAAACTCGCCAGATACTCGAACGTTTGCTTCAATCAACCATCGAATATCATTGGAGATATTATGGAGCATTAACACTCCCAATCTTTCCACTCGAGATCGATAAATTTTTCTTATGATGTTAAGTGGAAGAAAGGAGTAAAAGTTGAGAATATTTGAAAGTGCTAGATCCATTTGTTATTCGGACCATTGCTGAAGATTGAAGGATCTACCGCGTCTGTTTATAGAACAATGACGCGTTTGAGATACGACTTCAATTTGTGTGTCAAGGAGCAAAATGAGTATGAGATAAGATCTCGGTTGTAAATTTAGTATTAAAATATGCCGAGTGGCTGAATACGCAACCAAAGTGTATTAGTGGCAGCCGAAAGAAGATGTGAAATGTCGGTAATAATAATATCACAATAAATTATTGGGGTACTTACTCATTTCACTATTGTCGGTGTGCATGATTGACAATAGGAGATGGTTATTTGCAAACTGTGAACATGTGTATAATGACCGAGAAGAACGCAATCAATCTGACAAGGTAGATCACACTAGCAAATTAATTACAACTCAGTTCTCCAAGACTCCTCGACAATCTGACAAGGTAGATCACACTAGCAAATTAATTACAACTCAGTTCTCCAAGACTCCTCGACTAGAGAGCAGCACTAGATTTCCTTTGAGGATTTTTGCCTATCTCTAGGGTTGGGTATTTTTGCGGGTTGGAGTGTGTTGTTGGAATAAGGTGGTGGACGTGAAACTCAGTTTTTATGCCCTGTTATTTTGAGACCTTGAAACTTTCAAATTCGAAAAAAAAAAAATTGTTGTTGTCAAACCCTTTGTCCTATCAGAGTACTTAGGAATTGTAAAAACCGGAAATTAAAATTTCTGGAATGCGCCTCGAACCGAGTGCCGAACCTGACTGGGTGTAGCCACGCGAAGTGGTGGCCGAGCCTGCACGCCCGTGCTGAGAGACGTGAGGCCAACTGCAGTGGCCGATCGTTGACTCGCACGAGAGCTGCCGCCATCATCACCGAACGCCAAACTCCCCAGGTCAGTGTATACGGCCAAACCTTGACCTTGTAGCTGGTATCTGAGTGGGTATATGCACGCGTCCCAATGCCCCGCATATGCAGCGCCAGTGTTGTTAATATTTTTACCGGAGCCGAATCGAAAGATTCGACACCGGGTCGTATCTCAAGGAAGGTTAGCCGGAATAAACTGCACGACTATTCAAACACACGAAATGAGAAACAAAGTCTAAACACTCTAATTCAAATTGTTGGTTTTTAATTATCAACTACGAATTCTTAAATAAATAAATAAAAACAAACGAACTATCATATCCAAACGAAATTCAAATGAGGTAGGGGAAGTTGGGGAATCGGAGATACTCGAGTGTGGTTCTAGCACAACTGATAATTTCTTATCCGCTCGGTTAAGAGATCTAATAACTTACTCGCTTAGAGGTTCGTCCTGAATAACTGTCCGTAACAAGAAAACAAACACAAGCAATTCATCATTTGAACAATCAACGCATAGGCAATACATTGACGAACAAGCATATTCTAAACGAGCCACGTTCAACCAATTTCTCCCCTTTCGGTTCTACAAATTGATTAATTAGATTAGAATGGTGATCAAGCATCTAACCCTAGATTAAGAACAACTCGAATAGATTGAACGGTAAGCAAACATTCATGAATCACGAACGAACCAACACGAATATCTCCTATCCCCAACAAACGATTTAGCTACTCATAGTAATTTGAACTCATAACAATCCAAGCACAAAACATCATAACTAAGTGAGAAAGGATGCTTACGATTGATAAGAAAACCAATGTCGAAAATAAGAGCAATCCAAATCCGAAAGCTAGATTCGAAAACAAAATCTTGAGGTTTTTCACCTTCAAGATTAAATCTAAAACCAAAGAGAAGAAAACAAGGGAGAAAAAAAGATGTGTTTTTGTCGAGAGAGCGTTCAAAAAATAATAAAGTCGGAATGTTTTAGCCCCAGGCTCCCCATTCTTTTATTCCCGATCGAAAAAAAACATGTAAAATAATGGATCCGTAAATTAAGCTTCCCGGCGCCGCGGCGCGATGCTGACCGTGGCGCAATTCCTGGGACTGAAACCGGATTTCTGTCGTGCTGGGGTATTGGCGCGGCGTGAAGTGAAGGGCTGCCGCGGCGCGAAGCTCGCCGCGGTGCGACGTCTGGATGGTCGATGGCTGCAGTTCGGGATGCGAGGCCATCGCGGCGCGATGCCCTGGAGTGTGCCGCGGCGTGAGCGTTGGCGCGGCGCGGGGGATGAAAAACTTCCTCTGTCCATGATGCGGCATCCTCACGGCGCGTTGATGGAGTTTCGCCGCGGCGCGATGCCTGCCGCGGCGCGGTGAGAGTGAAAGGTGCTTCTGTCCAAGACGCGGGGCCATTGCGGCGTGATAGTGGAGTTCCGCCGCGGCGCGATGCCTGCCGCGGTGCGGTGAGAAAGTCGAGGTTTGGGACATACGCTGCTCGGTTACTTTTCCTCCAAATATATGATGAAAGCTCGAAACCTACACACCACCGAAGACGAGAAGAACATACGAAAAACAAAACAAAATAAAAGAAAATAACGAAAAACGAGAAATAACGGCACACAAGCGAAACGAACGACTGGTGGACCAAAAGAACTAAAAAGACACTGAACACGGGGGTAAAAACTAACAAATAGACAAAGAAAAAGATAACAAAAATGGGACAAACAGCCAACGTGTGTGTCACCTCTCGGGTGACTGTGCATTAAACCCAGTCCAAACTTGTCCTTTTAGAGGTCTTTGAACCAGATTTTTTTTTTTGGTCAAAGTGTATGTTGATCTTCCGAGTCGTTGTGTGAATTCCCTAATCAACAACCCTCGATGTGTGGGGTTGGTCGATTAGTTTCCTTTGCCACATGCGAGATTTTCTCGACATGGCGAGATAGTAGTTTCGTATTAATGTGTGGCGGAGCCTTGAGTCTCGGTTGGAGACCGACTCCGTGAAAGAAAATCGTTATTGAGTATCTAGCCTTTACTTCCTAAACCGCATACGAGATGTTGTTCGTGTCGGGGAGGAGAGAGGCTTTGTCAGTTGTATCAAACAGAACCGTGTGTTCTAAATGTACCAGATTTGAGTATAAGTGATGATTGTCCGTCCTATTATGGTTTGTCGACCAAGTCGATAACTTAGCCCGATGATTGACTCCATCACCGGGACTTGTGAGCATGCATGCCACGTTCTATCCTCGTGATGGAGGGAATGTGTGCGTCGTCTCGAGGTATGTGTTAATTGTTGTGAGCTGCGTGATAGGCAGAACCCTACATGTATGGAGGTATCGGTGACCTGTTGGGACCGAAGGTCCATCAGGGAAAGACCGGGAGTGGTACTCGTCAACGTCTAGTGAGTGTAGTCAAGTTGATGGAGAGATTATTTGGCAGGGGGAGACCGAGATTCAGAGAGATTACCCGAACCTCACATTTGATGTCCCCTTCTTGTACCCTCTTTACCTTCTAGTTATTTTGTTTTCGAATTCCGAGGACGGAATTCTTTGTAAGGTGGGTAGATTGTAATGCCCCGTTCGATTTATAGAATTTCTTGGATTATTCTATTTATCGAATCTGAATTTTGAGATTATATTTTATAATATTATATGGATACTGTGATTATATAGCTCGTTCGGTTTTATTTTATCAGTCGCAGTTTGAATTTTCGGTGTAATCGCGTAAGCCGAATTTTTGTTCGTTTGAATCCGTTTTAGAACCGTTGCCACCTGAACTTCGAAATGATTCAACAGCGCTTAAAACAATTAGATTGTCATCTCTATAATAGTAATTTCAGCCACCAAAACCGAATCAAGGGAGTTAAAATCAAATTTTAGTCAAATTTTCAATTTTAAGGTAACCGTTCGTTTGAAGTCCGAATTTGGTTCCGTAAATTTGTTATTCTCATTTTCTTAGCATGTTCCAAGATAGCTCTCAATAATTAATATTTTTCAGTTATTTTTAACATAAAAACCGAATTAGAAGAGGAAAAATTTATTTTAGTCAAATTCTTCGATCTTCGGTTAAAGTTGGATTTTAAGTCCGATTTTGGTTCCGTAAAATTTATTTTTCCTCTCAATCCTTTTAGTATGCATCAAGACCATGCTTAACATTATTTTTACAAGTTAAAGTGACCAACAATTCGGATTTTAGTGATCATCATAAGGTAATAACCAAAACAAAGAGCATATTACTGATCGTGGTCATATTATTTCTTCATGTGAGCACATGATCTTGATCCAAATCTTGTTCCCTACCACATGTGATGCTAAACCAGATCCTTTTGTTCAGCTAAGCTTCCACATTGTTGAGAATCTTGGCAAGACAACCCAAGTCAACTAGACAACACCTAATGTGCACATGAGAAATTTAACAACCATTTGCATATAATTTCTACCATTTTGTCTTGGTTATTCATGAGATACTTTAAGTATCATTCCTTAGCTGAAAATAGCCTTTGAACACTTAGAAAACTTAGCAAAAAGAGAGAAAAACCGAGTTCAAGCAAGAGAGGGAGAGAAGGAGAAGAACCGAGCAACACTTCTTTCATTTCTCCTCATCATTTTCATTTTCTTGAAGGAGGTAAGGTGCCTCTGTTATGACATTAAGTAATTGTTTTCTGAAAATGTATTTTTCATATAAATTGTAGTTCGTCTTGTTATCTTTCTCTAGGCTTTAGAATTTCGATAATCTGATTAATATTGATTGAGTTATGATTTTTACAAATTTATCATACAAGTAGTTTTTCTGGACCCAGCAGCATGAGTTTATATAATGTTTGGCCTGTTTATAGTGTCATAATGTGATATAGTGAATTTATAGTCTTCATGAAAGTTATAGGGCTGTTGATTATCTTTCTAATGAGATAGGATTCATGTTAAGGTGATATCTATAGCTCAAGTTGTGTTCATATGATTGTAGATATACATGAAATAGGGTTTTACACTTTGGCAGAAAATTGATTCTAAATGTTAGTAGCTTTTACACCATTTTAAAGATCTTATCTACTTTTGTGTTCTAAATAAAAGTTGTAGGTCTATCTCTTAAAGTTCGAAGCATACCAGAATCATGTAATTTAGAGGTCTATATCATGATTTAGAGGACAAATACCGAGGTACTGTTTATATAAAAATTCAGTCTCGGGGAGATTTTACAAATCAAATATTTTGTGTCCAAATTAATTTATATAGTGATTATTTGCCAATATAGTTTTCAGCAAAGTTGTAGACATTTGAGTTAGCTATCACGTGGTTTTTGAATCTCCTTAAAATCATATCTGTAGCTCCAGTTATCTAGCAATTACCGAAGTCTGGTCGGTTACAAGTTCTCAATGTTTGACTGCTACTCAGTTTTGAATGTTTGATGATTTAATTCCTAGTAAAAGACCTTATTTGCTTTTTGTATCTTCATAAGAATTGTAGATGCATGTCTTAAGATTCTAGTGCAACTTGAATCATATTCATCCGAGTTTTGTACTGAAAGTTATGTTGATTTCAAAAACACTGACCAGGTTAAGTTTTGAAAAACGTACGTGGTATTTTTGGAAATGGGATTCACTTGATTAAATGCTTATGTGAGCTTAGTTGGATTAAGTGATTGTTATGATTGGTTGGTCATGTGTTGATTAGTCATTTATAGGACTATTTTAATATATGTAGGTGTTTGACGAGCTGAACTCGCTGCCTACTCATGTTTTTGTATCTATCGCTTCGGTAACCAGGTAGGTTTTAATCTAAAATTTGCTATGCCGTATGTGTTTATTATAATGTTGATTTGGTATGATTTTAGTATGTACGTAAACCATGTAGCCTATCGGCGTGAGCCGATTCAGCCGTCGGTACGGTTGTCCCCGTCGATGTAATACGGTTACCCTTGCGAGGTAAGTCCGTAAGACCTAATGAAAGGCCGTGTCTTGTTGTATGGCACGTACCCCCATGAATTAGGGTAATGAATCCCCTTCCGTGGCTAATGAAAGATGTGTACACGTGGGTATTGTGTTGTGATGTGATTAGGAGACGTGACGGAATAATTGATTTATATTCATGCTGTAACCATACATTATTTACATTATTTATTAATGTGATATACATGCATAGTGGTGAGCACGCATTTTCATCTTGTGCTCATCCCTACCTGCTCTTCACGGATGCAGGTTAAGCAGATGTCAGGTGACGAGGAAGGATGAGTGGGTCGGTCTTATGATTATGGTTATTTATGCTTCCGCATATGAATAAATGTGTTAGTGTTTGGAGCTTTGTTTTGGGTTAAGACATGAAACTGTTTTAAAAACTCCTGTTTGAGTATGTTGAATTTTTGGGATGTTTTGATGAACCTAATGTAAATTGGTCATAATATGTTTGGTTATTTCATGCCTTCGTTTACGAGCTGAATAACTTATGTTGAAAATCAGGTTAATGAAAACCTTGTGAAAAATTCGGGTAATGAATCCCCGTGGGCCCAGATAAGACTTAGGTTATGAAAAAAATGTTGTTTAACACCCATTGAATTTTGAAAATGATCTCGAAAATTTTATACTGATTTTTGGAAAGTTCGGAATTTCTGTAAAATCAAAGTGGGTTGTTACAAATAACCTATGAATGCACATGTTACAGCCACCATAAATGAAGCAATCTGACAGAAAACAAGTGGGGCTTAGAGTCTGGGTTTGAGGGTCAAGCCTATTCGAATTTTCATTACTGCCCTCATGGGCCCAATGGGTTTCACCACCACAAGATAGTGTACGATTCCTGTGGTGTTGAATTTTGTATGGGCAGCAAAGATCGAATTTTTCCAAAATGTTTTGCGATTAGACACAAAAATTTGTTTGAGAAACCTTTTTTTTTACATAGTATTTTAAAAAAATCATAGACATACTTTTGATGTTTTATCTATTTTAAAAAAAAAATAAAAAAAAAATCGAGAAGTTTTGATGTGCTATTTGTAACGTGAAATTCGTGTATTTAGGCATATATGTTAAGGAAAAAAAAAATAATTAAAAAAAAGCAGCATGAATGTAGGACAGAAATCTATATATCTATATAATTGCTACCAATTAATACAACCCTTTTTGTTTTCCCGCCTTTTTCTGTGACTTTTGTATTAAACTAGTTGAATCCGTGCATTTGCACGGAAAGCTAGTCAATTAATTTTCATTTTCACGGAAAACTGTGTGATAGATGAAAAAGTACAATAAATTGTAAACTATAGAAAAAATAATAACATAATCACTTGATAAAAGTACAAGAAAAAAATCTAAATATTATTAAACACTTACTTATATACAACGTTCGTGGTTTTATTATCGTCAGAATCTCCATCAGCACAAATCAGAATCTTCAAACCCCTCCGACTCGTTACTCTACAAAGCACCACGTATAATTGTGCATGACTAAATACATGGCTCTTCAATAGTAAGCCGACGTGCGACAGTGACTGGCCTTGACTCTTATTGATTGTCATAACATAGGAAACCATGAGAGGGAACTGCCTGCGCTGAAATTTGAGCGGTACCCTCAAATCGGATGGTATGATTGTGAGGCTAGGTTCTTTATCACCAGCTCTGGAACCAGTTAGAATTAAACATTCTAAGAGATGGCTGCTGAGCTTAGTAATAACCAATCGAGTACCTGAATCAAAATTTGGACAACAAAATCAAATCACTCGAATTTGTACATAAAAATCAAATAAAATATAGACAATATATCGAATTTTAATCAATATTACCGTTGCACAACCCCATGGAGTGATCAATATTTCTGAGGAGCATCACTGGAGTGTCAACCTTCAAGTTCAATTTATGGTTGGGCAGTCCAGAGCACTTAATCCCATTGAGAAATTCAGGAGTATGAAGATCGTGAAGATAGTCATATCCAACATCTGACTTGCAAGCGGTTTCCGAACTCAAATAAATTCTTCCCTCGAAGGAGTTCAATAAGCTCATGTACTCATTGACGGACTCAACAAAATCAAGGGTGGGAGCGAGTATAGTTCTATCCTTCAAGTAGCTAAGATCGTCGCCCGAACTCCTAAACATTGGGCACGTACTCTCAACAATAGAGGCGATAGGATCACCTTGTGATTTCAGAAGAATATCGTCGGGAATGTCGATGTCAGCACATCCATCGTTCGGTCCACTGGCAGTACCGTCGCCAATGCTTGCAAGCCACTCCGAGAAAAGCCTCAACTCATCGTACTCACCGCCCCCACCAAGGCTTCGAAGCCTCATGTTCTGAGTAAGTTTCAGAATGATACAATCTCGCCATAAGCTGGACGAATTGATGGTCGCATTCACTATGTCACTCCGAGTGCCTTTAGGCACAACCGAGAGAATCTGTCTGAAATCGCCACCAAATACAACAGAATTACCGCCAAAAAGGAGATTTTTCCTTGATAGATACACTACTTGCATTAAGGCTCGTAAGGTGTTGTCAACTGCCTGAAAACAATACTTATTCATCATCGGGGCTTCATCCCAAATGATCAACGACATCGTATAATCAGATCGGCTAATGGACTCTACTGGCTATTGTCACATATCGACCCTTCAGTTGGGTTTATGTGCGGCCGCCGGGAAGCAAAAGTGACGCGATACCATTCGATGCAACGTTCAACACAATTTCACCCTTCGACCTCAAACCAGAAGACAACGCCCTCCAGATATATGTTTTACCGGTGCCGTCGTAACCATAAACAAAAAAGATGTGTCCGTGGCTACAGTAAACCGAGTCCATAATTGAGTCATAAACATTGCGCTGCTCATCAGTCATGTTGGCAACCAATTGCTCATTCTCAATCAATAGTGCACGACGATCGTAATTCAACTCATCCATCACAAGTCTGTTCGTGGACGCCTCATTATGATCGAGAACAGAAAACGGCATTGTACCATAGTCACGTAAACTCATCCCACGTCGCCGCAAAATCTTTTCGACCTCTGCCAAAGCGAGATTGTTTATTTCCTCATCTCTCATGACCAATTTTGTAACAATGAAAGTACAAANAAAAAAAAAAAAAAAGTACAAAGATAAAACATATAATAAGTAAATATAATAAGTACATAAAAAGACAATTGAATTTGTTACCTGGGTGGTGTAAAAGCCTCCGACGATTATGTAGTATGTCATCCGATAGGTAATGCCAACATGCGTCCCACACAAACTCTAGTCGACCAAGAGTATCAGAGGAAAGAAGAGTTGCAAACAGGTTCCTCAATGAGCTTGCGGTCGCCCATTGGCTTGCCTCAATAATGCCTTCTATATACTCATTGTCATCCTCCACCAAACCTAGGGCAAAACACGCTGCGCGATACGAATCGTGTTGGACGCCATTCAACTTCAAATAGTCACGATGGCATGTTGCACCTCGAACAACATTGATAAGGCACCTCAAGTAAAATATATCTCCAGCTCCGGGGGGAGGGGGGACGAAATAAAAACACGCAATCCGATCGTTTCTTTTCCTAGGCTCCCAACTTTGCGTTTCCGAATGCCATGTAAATTTAGTGGGAGCTTCGACATATGTAAGTTCTCTAACAGAGGGATACTTCTTGTTGGCCTACATCCAAGCCAAGAATTTGCTAACGCGCTTTTTATTTTTATTAACCACTTGATCGATCGGAACTTCATCATCATAGTAGCAAGGATGTTCGTTTCGAGGTGAAAATTCAAGCGCTCCACTGATGGCCATTTGTACTGAATCTCAAACTCCAACAACCGCCATGCAGCCTCAAAAGATGAAATATACCGACAATCATAGTACATATTCACCTCGTCAACCGGCCTGCTAAATGACTCAGCTCCATTTGACTCGTAAAAGGTAGCGGTGACGCGATCATTCCCTTGTTCACGTACTTGAACAAATATTTGATGGACCTCGACTAGTTGCACCATTCCATATTTATGTGCGCGCTGTACTTAAGGAGAAATTTTCTATTATGAGGCACAACGTATCTGTTATCTAGAGGAATGTCGTTCTTCTCTATGGTCCTGTCATTATCACGACGCTTGTATCGTGGATAGCCTTCCTCATCCAGGGTCGTAGTTTCAGAGAACTTCTTAAAATGCTTTGTGCAACAATCATTAACCATACACGGAGATTGTGGGCGGACAGTTCCGCAAGGGCCGTGCATCATATAATCTCTAACGACAGCATAGTATAATGGATCGGTGGCGTCATCCGGTATTTCGGTATATATTATTTTGTCTATGCCATCAGTGGTCTGAATCTTGTGTGCTTTGGCAAGGAATATCAAGATATGGGCACGTGGAAGTCCACGTTTTTGGAATTCAATCGTGTATATAGCTGCACAAAAAAAAAAATATTCCTGGTAAAAAAAATACATTGAGTACATTAAATTAAAAAATATTATGTACCTGCATTCACGTCACCAAACATCTTGTTATGTCGGACATCCCTCATCAAAGCGTCCAACTTAGCCTTAAATACCCGACATATTATGTCAGGACGATCCTCGGGTTTGAGATTCTTGTTATCGAGAAAACGACCGATTTCTTGCCACTTAGGGTTGCAAGTGAAGGTTATGAATATATCAGGATAATCGGTCCACCGACATATGGTCATCGCGTCCTGATAGTTCTCAATCATATATCTTGCGCCACCCGTAAAGGACGAAGGCAGTATAATCTGATTACCTTGAGAACCAGGATCGGTGTCTCCTCGCAACACATCATCCTTAAGACGACTGTACAATTCGGTTCTAAGTTTTGGTTGGTTAAATCGGATATATCTTAGTCGAGCTCCTTCGATCATTGTATACGCATCCACAACGAACTGCTAATACAACCTCCTAGCTGAGAGGATAGACGAAAATTCGTTTTCACGGTCGTGCAATTATATTTGTTTTGCCTGGATTTTAGCTGAATTTTTTACAATTATATATGGGAAATGGTACGGTCCCTTTACGGTGTCATCCCGTCGTGTGTTTTAACTGTTGGATCATCTATCTTATCTAACTACATGTGGATCCAATGGTTAAAACACTCGACGGGATGGTACCGTAACAGGATCGTAGCATTTCCCCTTGTCATGGGAAATGCCTTTTACCGCGAGTGTGTGTTAATCGAACGGTAAAATAAATAAATAAAATATCTGATAAAGGCAAATTTAGGACCCTCAACTTATTCAAAAGTGCAAGTCCCAAAAGTCGTGACAGAGGGTCCAACTTATCCAATTCAGATTTTTTTTTTTTTTCAATTTAAATAGCTTGAACAATAACCTATGAATGCACATGCCACCATAAATGAAGCAATCTGACAGAAAACAGGTGGGGCTTAGAGTCTGGGCTTGAGGGTCAAGCCTGTTCAAATTTTCATTACTGCCCTCATGGGCCCAATGGGCTTCACCACCACAAGATAGTGTACGATTCCTGTGGTGTTGAATTTTGTATGGGCAGCAAGGATCGAATTTTTTCAAAATGTTTTGCGATTAGACACAAAAAAATTATTTGAGAAATCCTTTTTTTTTTTTGACATAGTATTTTAAAAAATCATAGACATACTTTTGATGTTTTATTTATTTAAAAAAAAAAATCGAGAAGTTTTGATGTGCTATTTGTAACGTGAAATTCGGGTATTTAGTCATATCTGTTAAGGAAAAAAATAGTTAAAAAAAAAGCAGCATGAATGTAGAACATAAATCTATATATCTATATAATTGCTAGCAATTAATACAACTCTTTTCGTTTTCCCGCCTTTTTCTGTGACTTTTGTATTAAATATTAATCACAATTATATTTTTTATCTATTTTATTATATAATTGTTACTATTAACTAATAATGAAGACACATTAAATGTTATTCTATTTTAAAGCTTTTTTCAAATTATATATTTAAAATTACTATTTTTTTCTCTCATTAATCAAGTATTTTTTATGAAAAATTAGTTAATTATTTTTTACGGCAACCAAACCCTTTAAAGTTTCTGTGCATAATTGCTATTATAATAACATACTTTTTATCCATTTAATTGTCATAATCAACCGAGAATGCATAAAATTAAAGATTAATATATAAGTTAACTAGTTTATATTTATATCGTCATTTTAGTCGTGATAAAATTTGTAAATGTGATATGCTTATTATATAATTTATGATGCTAACTTCTACATAAAACACACATATATAACGAATAAAATAAATTTGCATTTGTGCATATGCACATGATCGAATACTAGTTATACAAAATGACTAGTGGGATATCATAAGAGCTCAAATTATAGCGTAAAACAATTGAATACGAAACTCCACTTTTGCTTCATTTTACGCTAAAGTTCTAAAATACAGAGTAAACTCTATACAAGAACAGAGATACGGATTAAAAATGACATTAAAAAAATCCAAAATATTGACATGCAATAAATGAGCATATTGGGGTGATTGAATATAGAATTGAAATGACATTAAAAAAATCCAAAATATTAACATGCAATAAATGAGCATATTGGGGTGATTGAATATAGAATTGATATGGTTTTGATTAGGTTTTTTTTTAGTCATATTTAATTTTAAAAAGGTGGTCAGTGGAATTTTGAGTTTATATTAAAATAATATTTAAAATAAATAAATTAAAGTTGATTTGTATAAAAGTAGGGGAAAAATTATGTGAAGCGACTGGTAATTAAAATTACGAGAGCAGATTAATAATAAAATAAACTTGATGTGATATATAAAAATAATCGATTAATATATATTGATAATGTTGAAAATAGTAAAACTGGGTTAAATTCAAGTTTTTTTTCTTTTTTTTTTTTTTTGGGTT
>CACSLK010027832.1:6399244-6413074 GCA_902706635.1 Striga hermonthica
AAAAAAAAAACACTAGGGACGTGTCGGCTAAACGATCTTCGTCCGAAACCCCAAAGTTCAAACTAGAGCAGACGCGACGGCCGAACCGCCCACGCGACACAACAATAAGCATATCAAAGCGACAAAAGAAGTAAAACAGTCCTACTCGGCGGATCCTTCAACTCCCTTTCCAGAATCTTTGGGCTCACCAACCCCTTCTCCGGAACCCTCCGACGCCTTCGCCGGGCCCTCCCCGACTTCTTCAGAATCATCGTCGTCGGCATCTCTCGAAGTGTCTCTGACTTGCTCGCTCAGCTTAGCATAGATCGCCGCGTCGAGGGCGTTGGGGTCAACTAGAATCTTCACTGTCCCCGGGTCGGCTGATTCAGTCACCGTAACAAGCTCGGTATCAACCCGGGGCGCATCAACATCCGTCTCGGCTGCAGCAGCGGTCATCCTGTCAGCATATTCAACTACCTCTTTCTTGATCTCGGCCGGAGTTAGGACCCTGAAATGCTCGACGGTGATGTCGGCAAGAGTGTCAATGAACTTGAGGCCGAGCTCTTCCCTCTTCTCTTTCTCCCCTTCAAGAACCATATCCATGAAGGCCTTTTGGAGCTCGGCACGCCTCTCGCGGCTCAGGGGGGGAGAGCTGAAGCTGTTATTTGTGGATCAGACCTGTTCAAGACACCTTCGACGTAGTCCCTCTCATCGTCGTCGGCCGGAACACGCATCTCGAAAATAGAAGCGTCAAAACCCAACCTGACTATCTTGTTGTGCAGAATGAGCGCAAGATCGCCGACGCCATAAAGGCCCGAGCCGACGCGGTCAATGGTTCAGGCACGTGTTGAATTCGAGGTCACGCTCCATCTCCTCGGAATTTTTGAACTCCTCCTTCCCGAGTTCCTTGCCAGCTTCGACACCTCGGTTACGCATGAGGGTCCCGTACTCAGTCTTCTCTTTCTCAAGCTGGGAAACCTCCAGCGCGTGCGACTCCTTAAGTCGGATTAACTCGGCTTCCTTCTCGGCTCGGTCCTGACGGGTCCTCTGATGATCTTCGCGTTCCCTTGCAAGTTTCTCGCTCGTCTCCTTGGCATTGTGTTCGGAGTCGATGACTTGGCTTGACAGCTTATACACCTCGGCCTCCAAACGTTTCTTGTCCTCCATCAGGGCCGCGATCTCAGCCTGCGCTGCGGCCAGCTGGTCGGACTTCTCGGCCACCGCCTCCTTCAGCTCGGTTTTCTCCGACTGCAAAGCCGAAATCTGACTGTCGCGGAAAATAACCTTCTCCTTCTTGTCCTCAAGAGCCGTGAAATTCAGACGAAATGCATCCTCCACCGAAGTTAAGCTCACCAAAGCCCTGCCGAGACAAGCCTTAGCATAGCTGAATTTTTGGACGTCCGACATCGACCTCAACATACCCTCGGAGGTCGGATCCCAAGCCATCAAGGGGACCCGAGCAGCTTCAATCATGTGCGGCGGTTGGTGAAACTTATTAGGAATCTCCAGACGTTCCACGGACTGGTAATCGGTGAACCATTCAGGGACTCCGGGAGGCAGGTTAAGGTTGAGGACCCTTTCATCATCAAGGGGCAAAAAGGTGGAACTCTTGTCTTGGTGCACGGGGGCGTTCCTCTCCTCGAGAGTTAAAACAGGGTCGTGTCTCATCTTGGACCGACGTTCCCCGGCGGTGTGCGGCTCGTCTTCGGGTTTCTTCTTGGACTTGCGCTTCTTACGGGCATCAGCCCTCTCCGCATCATTCTTTTCAGCTTCAGCGTCCTCGGCGCTAGACACGATGATATGAACGTCTTGAGGGGTCTCTGCGATCACCCCTTCTCCGAGGTCGGGGCGAGTCGGAGTCGTCACAACCAACTCGGTCCCCAGGACCTGCTCGGCAACAGGTTCAACAGCAGGAGGCTGGACCGACCTCGGCTCCTCCGTTGGAGGCTCCGACCTGATAACGGGGCCTGTGGTCGCAGCGCCTCGGTTAGTGGAGGCACCCTTCGCCTTCTGCAAAAACTTCAAGCGACCCATCTCGATGTCTTTGGCAAATTGAAGCTGGACTTCGGAACTGGAAAGTTTACGTCGGGAACTGTCGGCGTCCTCAACCGACTTGAAACCGTGAAAACCGAGGATTGGATAATAAACTGAGAAAATCCACGTTGGAGAAGTCAGACGCGCAGGAGAAAACACAGTAATTTGGAAACCGAAGTTAATGGAAAAACGAATTAACTCACCAGGAACAAGCGTCTTAAAAGGGCGGGGCGAAGAAAGTTCGGCTTTCGCTAACTCAGCTTCTTTCAACAACTTACGCCAACTGCGATCAGAATGGTGGACTCTCGCAAGGTCTTGCAGTCTCGCAGCAAATTCGGCGGAGAGCTTGGGTTCCTTCTTTCTCCGGGCTACAAATATCAAAAGTTCCGACCTGTTAGCGAAAAGAAAAAACCGAAGTTAGGAGGTGGAAAATGGACCAAGTGAGAGGAACTTACTGTAAACCTCAACAACTCGGTTCGGGATGGTCATCCCATCAATCTTAGGCTCCTTAAGGAAGTCAGCCGACTCCCAATCACCGCCAACACAGAACCACTCCTCCTGAAAGCCATGTAAGGTATCTGGGATGCCGGTAATCAACTGACCGACCTTCAAATCCCCTAGCGCCTTGGCAGAACAGAAAAAGCAACCAGAGGGTGGCACGCCGTCACGCTCCCGACTGTGTTTGAAGAAAACGACGCTCCGAAACTCATCAATCGACGGGAGCGGCACCTTGATTTGAGCGCAAAGGACCAAAAGCCCGATGATCTTCTTCCAACTGTTGGGCGTGATCTAGGAGATGCCGATCCCCCAATCCCGAAGATAGTCGGTGATGATGTTGGGAAGGGAGAATCTAAGCCCCGACTTGATGGTCTCGGCAAAAACACCCACACACCCGGGAGGAGGAGAATGGATCCTCTCGCCAGGGTACGGAGCGAACATCCTCACTGTGGGGGGAATCCGTGCCGACTTCCTCAGTAGCACCACGTCGGCATCTGTCATTGCGCTGGGCTCGCCCGGGAACGGGACGTTAAGGTTGGCCCAACGTCGTGGAGGACGATTCCAGAAGCCTTCACGAACAGGGAGGTCACTTTCCACCTCGGCGTCGCCCTCATGGTTGTTCCACCGTAAGACCAAGCGCTCGACCAATAGCGGATCCCAACGGTAATACCCCAGCGCCAACTCTAGGTTTTCCTCCTCGTCAGAGACGACCTTATGACCCACATCGTCAGAAATCGTCCGGCTACTACTTTCCGCCGCTTGTTCCGTCATTTTTCCGGTGGTCGGTAAACTCAAAGCAAAAATAAAAAGGGAAACGCGCTAACTAATCGAAGGATTGAGAGGAAAGAAAGTGAAAGGACTTACCAAAAGCACACAATAGGATCAGAGACGTCGGGAACAATAACCGTGAGAGTAGAGAGAAGGGTGAAATCGAAAGCGAGGGTCAGGCAGAGAGAAGGCTGTGTGATTCGAGGAGAGGGAAAAGGAGAAGTATTTATACTCAGACGATGTAACCGTTACAAAGATAACCGGCGATTCGCGAACCGGCACCTTAAAGGATAGAGACGCTCTGTCTTGTCCCAACGGAAACACGCGGACCAATACGGGACTGCCACGTGTGAAGACTGTCAGAGATCGTGGGAACGTGCAAAGAAAGGACGAAACCGCTTAAAGTCAGGGGAAAACGAGCGCGTCGAGTCGTGTCATCACGCGCCGTATTGGAAAGCTCATAAACCGCCAGATGGGAAAAGTCGCGTTTTTTTTTTGCTAAGTATAATAGGTCGGTTGAGATTCAGACAGAGGAGGTACAGAAAAACACCAGGAATGACATTAAGGCGGACTTAAGTATAAGTCCCCCTCAATGTCAGGGGCCTTAATGTTGACCTAAAAATTCACTCAGGCGTTGGATGGACGACACGTGGACGACGAGAAAATAAAGGGGCCAAGCCGAGGAGCGCAGAGGAAATATTACCCGACCTGTGGAAGCCGACCTAGTCTGGATACCGACCTCTTGAACGAAGCAACCTCGGACACAGGCCGACGTCGGAGCCGACAGGCAGCATTTAATGCACGTCCATCAAGATAGCTAAGGGCCACTTGAGGACATCATTGCAAAGGGGGCCCACTTGCTGAAAAGGTGCTGGGTCCTGTCACACTGCATTAAATGCCGCCGTATCCCCCTCAAAAGACGAGCCCACCGTTACTATAAATAGCAGTATTAAACACAATACGAGGATCTTTTTTCCCGACACATAAATTCCGCATTAATCACCTGGGCTCTCGCCTGCTTTAACATCATTGCACTATAAAAAACCGACTTGATATTGTCTTAAGAACTCTTCAGTTATTCAATAAAATCATCTCATTACCGCATTAATCTTAAAGTTCAAATATAAAAAGTTGATCAAATCCGTTTATCAACACTTTAGCTAAAAATAAAAATAATTATATTTAAAGTGGAAAGGTGTAATAAAATTTAAATGAGAATGTAAGGGGTGCAATTTCTTCTATAACTTATCCATTTCCAATTTATGGACATTTCTCATTTTGTTTTTAGTTTCGGCAGGCTGGCCTGTCTAACCTGCGGCCCGTGGCGGGGTTGGCCTTTAGAGGCCCGTCAGTGTGGCGGGTCGGCCTGTCCCGCTCCGCCAAATAGTGGGTTATGACGGACGAGTCGACCCGTTTCAACACGTCTACTGTTAACAAACAAGGCCAAATGTAAATGAAAATTGAAAACATTAAATACAAAATAGTCACATTTAATACAATACAGGTGGTGCGATAAACCTGATAGGAACTTGAAAGTCAAAAACTTCAAGAAGTATAGAACTGTGAAATACACCGAGAAGAACATGAGTGTGCGTGGTTTCGACACCTGTTGTGCATCTAGCGAGTACGCGTACATTAGCAACGTCGCATATTCTACACTATCCATCACAGTTCATTTTGGTTTCACGTATCAGCTTCAGCTCCATCTCTTTCATGTCCTTCCTCACGCCCCGCATTCTGATAAACAAGAACCCCATTATTAGACCCATAATTACAAGTTTCTCTTCGGTCCTGACGAAAACCCACGTCGATTCACCAGTCTTCGAGCCGAGTCATTCGCGTTTCGAGCTCGTTAAGGCTAGGTTTCTGTCCTCTTCAACTGGTATTTGTCGGAGAAAGTCTCTGTCTTGGAGCTTGAGAGCAGATCGTACGATGGCCAGCCAATCAACCCCGCCTCAATCTGTACATGATTTCACCGTTAAGGTATACCCTTTTCGTTAATTTGTTTTCTGGTTTGATTATATTCATGCCGTGTGGTTTATTGAGGATTTGGGGGGATCTGAACTTTGTTAGTCTCAGCTTCATATAGAAATTGTTTGCACAGGAAATTGTTTATATAGTAACATAGATTCTGGTTTGTGGATTGTTTGGTAAAGTACTACTTTTGGGCGTTATGATATTGCTTAATGGTGCTTGCACGCAATGGGTATTGCTATTATGTATTGAGATTTTCCTCTCAAGTATAATAATTTAGTATATATTCAGTCCTCGGAGTATCATCTACGGGACTATGACAGTTCCTGTAAAAGCTCCGATTTTGGGTCTGCTTAGGTGCGGTAAGTTCTGTTTTTTCGCGATGTTGGTCCTTAAGGAGTCGGATACTATAGTAATACATCGAACAGACTAAAGTTGTTGGATTGCACATATGAACTTAAGGTGAGTAGTGTTTGGCATTCTTCCCAACATAAAGCAAATATAATACGAATGATGCAATTTCATCAAATGACCATTAGAAAATGCATCATTTGTAGACACTCAGATGGTGTCTCGTGACTTTGTAGACTTAATTTAATATTAGTAAGACTCTTGTACATGGCATAATGCTGATTGCCGGAAGCTTCCGTCATGAATCGAGCTGATAGCAGAGAATGGTGTTTTTTTTTCCTTGTTTATGTTCAATATTGCATGCATACAATTAACGAGACTGAACATAAAGTTGTGCAGTCCATTCAGTTGCTCCTTTTCATTTTATAACATCATAACTGTTGGTAATTTCATTTTTAGTGAGAAATGTCTTGACAATGTCGACTGTTAAATGTGGTCTTTGTGTGAAGGATGCTAAGGGGAATGACGTTGATTTGAGCATATATAAGGGAAAAGTCCTTTTAATTGTCAATGTCGCATCACAGTGGTATGTGGATTTTTGTCTTAGCCCCTTCCTTTGGTGATCTAAGTTCTATGCTTAATTGAAGACTTTCTGAGTTAAAAGTCCTTAGGTGTGCCTTTTGAAATTCTTGAAGGGGAACTCATTTCTCATTCTGACAATTGCTTAGCTGTGTTTAGTGTTTTCTGCTAACATGGCATTGTCGTTATTGGCTGCATTTTAGTATCTTTAACTTGATGAGCCCGTCTCCTAATCCTGAAAAAATAATTATATTCTTCACGTTTGCCACAGTGGCTTGACAAATTCAAATTACACTGAGTTGACCAAGTTATACGAGAAGTACAAGGATCAAGGTTTGATCTGGTTTTACTATTTCTCAGTTTCTGTGGGTGCTTGGTGCCCTTTTCTTTGGAATCTCAATGTGATTGCGTTTGCTTAGGTTTGGAGATTTTGGCATTTCCATGCAACCAGTTTGGTTCAGAAGAGCCCGGCACGAATGAACAAATCCAGGAGTTTGCTTGCACTCGCTTCAAGGCCGAGTATCCCATATTTGATAAAGTAAAGCTTGTTGGATCTTTCTATTTCAATTGGATAAATGAAACTTAATTTTAGATGGAAGATTTGTTCTATTTGTCTTCAATCTGGAACGAATATGAGAATACATTCCATATTTGAAAAGTTTCCCTTGAATATGCTGATAAAGATTCAATTTTATCTCGACTCAGATTGAGGTAAACGGTTCAAATGCTGCTCCACTGTACAAATACCTGAAATCAGGCAAAGGTGGGCTTTTTGGAGACGGCATAAAATGGAACTTCTCAAAATTCCTTGTTGACCAAGAGGGCCGTGTTGTTGACCGATATGCCCCCACTACCTCCCCTCTCAGTATAGAGGTACGGAAAATACTTCGTAAATTCAAATACATATTATTTAATAGGACAATAGCTGAAAGATCTTGCTTCATTCTCTTGTCTTTGCAGAAGGACATAAAGAAACTCTTGGAGAAAGGTGCGAACAAATGAAGAGAAATCATTGAGCAAGAATAAATGCAGTGGGCATGACTTGATAATAACTATAATAATAATATTGCCTCTGAACGTACATTGAGCGAATATCGAACTTTCTATATTGGTATATGAATGCTTTTCAACCATATGTTTCAATTGTTACTGATCGGAAAGTTTATGAACGAATGCTATGGGAATATTGTTGCGGACCATGAAGTGTAGGAACGAATGCTATGGGAATATTGTTGCGTTTGGATATGAGAATTGATTTCAATCGGTTATGACTGATTGAGTTATTTGTTTCCAATCTTCTAACTCAAAATACAACGCAACTCAACTCTCTCTCCTCAATATGATCAATAACTCAAAAAACCAATCAATCGTTTTCATTATTTATCCACTCACATAATTTAACTACTCATCACTTTTAATAATTCTCTCTTACTCCTATATCAATTTTAATATTTAAATATTATTTAATTACAAACTCATAATCCTCACCTCAATCAATTTTATTTAAATAACTCATTTTAACAAATCAAATTCAAGAAAAAAACGATTAGATTCATATCCAATTACGCGCAGTGTACTGTTCATGTTTGGGACAAATATTTGTGTTTGGTTTTTAACCATACTTACGATTCAAGTACGTAGGTCTGTTCATGTTTGGGACGAATATTCATTTGTGTTTAGTTTTTAACCGTACTTACAATTCCAGTATGTAGGTCGTTTGTTGGTTGTCAAGAACAAAAAAAGTGATATAAAACAATATTTATAATTTGGTTTTATGTTAGTCTTACATGGTTAATGTTTGGATGTCTATTCATTTTGTGTTTAGGTTTTATTTGTACTTACAATTCAAGTGTGTAGGTTGTTTGTTGGTTCTCAAGAACAAAATAGTGATATCGCCCCTATTTATAGTTCTCGAATGCGCTGAGTTTGAGTGGCAAACTCGTGTTCTTCATAAGCTTATTTGCATAAATTTGTGCTTGGTATTGACACATATTTAGGTTTGGTTGTGACTACTAGGCTTGGAAATTACCATAAACAATTTTACTTTTCCTTTTTTCTTAACTTACCATATACTAATCTTACCTTTTTTATTTAACTCATATACTAATTATTATAAATATGTCATTATTTTTTAAAACTTTATAATTTTATATTTGTATTTTCTTTTTTTTTTTTATATATGATCTACCAAAATAATCATATTTTACGATCTTCAATTTGACATCCATAATGCACATATAAAATTAAAAAAATATTTATATTTATAAATAAAATTAATTTTATTATCAACTCAATTTAAAAAAACATCTTATAACAATATAAATTATTTTATAAAAATAATAAAAATCTAATCCATTAATACACCAGAAACAATTGTATGCACCTGTTTGTTTATATCTTACGGGGAAGAGTATTACTGTCCAATACATAAGCAGCTACTGTATCCACGTGCTTGTTTATATTGCACGGGGTAAGAGTGCGCAGGTATTAACCGAGGAGGTATTAACCGAGGTCTAGTTTGTTTACTCGATCAATATAAGACAAATTTATCCTCTCCAGGATTCGTTCAATACACATAGTGTCAAGACATATTGTACATTACAACGGTGGATTGTCCATTTCCATCTAGGTTGTTCATGATAGATTGTTTATTTCCATCAAGGTTGTGAACAGGCACATAGCCACATGGGGCCAAGGAGAAATGTAAAAAATATTTACACTATATTAAGAATTAAAAATTTATTTTCTATGCTATTTTAGTTTTTATTAATAGTATTTTTTATATATTGAAAAATGTACTAACAATCCTTATATTATACATTTCTAGATAAATTTTTAAAAATATTTATAATGTTGTACTCTTTTATTCTCTTAATTGTAAATAGATTTAGTAATTTATAAAACCGAGTATTTAGTTGGATAGTTATATTTTTTAATGTTGATTTTTTTTTTTTTTTTGTGTCATCACATATGTTTAACTTCATTGTATTTCTTAAAAAATGTTCAGTTGATAAGCTTTTCATCAGCAAATGCTATGCAATATGCTATAAAGTTCAATTTATATCTATTTTTCAACCAAAAAACTTATTTTTTTCACAAATTATAGTTGTTGAACTTAAATTATAAATGCATGAAATTTGATATATATTTTTTTTTTTATTTTTTTAAATGTTTAGGGGTGATATATATTTTATATTTTTAAAAAACTCAATGATGCACATTTCGATATTTATATTTATAATAAATATATTTTTATATGAAATGAGTGTTTCGACTTAAATTACAAGTTCGTTACTTAACATTTAAAACCGAGCACTCCTGAAAGAAATTTTTAGATCCGTCATTGATTGTAAACCTAATGATTTACAAGTAACCAATATATTTGATGAACGACAATATACCAATATAAAACATCAAAACATAAACTATTAATTGTTTACTAGTAACCGATATGTTCAATCAATTCATGATGAACACCATCAAATATCATAACGTACACTATTTAATTAAGGGTTAATTGTTTAATAAATCTTAACTTTTTTGTGTTTGGCAATTTTATCCAAATCTTTGGGTAATTGTAATATAATCTCGACCTCAATTTACTTATTGCAAATTTAGGTGTTGAGTGATTGATTTTAGGGATTTGTTGATCGATTTTGTGTCCAAGTCTTCCATTGACACGAGCTTTTATGCCATCCACGTAGCAAGTCGGCAATTTCTACGTATTTAATGTACATCCACGCACAAAGCGGAAAAATTCCACGTCAATGTAAGCTACCGGTGATGAGTCTCGTCCTAGATCTGGAATGAACCGGTAAATATGAGCTCCGATATGTTCGAACCGCCTTCAAATCGACCAATTTTTTGAAGATCCAACCGATTTTAGGTTCGACTTGCAATAAATAAATTGAGGTCAAGATTTTGTAATTACCCAAAGATTGAGATGAAATTGCCAAACACAAAAAGGTTAAAATTTATTTAGCAATTAATCCTTTAATTAAACAACATTATTCTCGTCCAAACACACTATTTAATTAAACGACATTATTCTCATCCAGACACACCAACAACACTATACACACTAACAATATCTACAATTACAAATATAGTTTTGACTGGGTGATACAATACCGTGTTGTATCACCTTTTTGTTGCATGTTCATGTCATGTTGTCATATGAAATGAACTTTGAGGTAACTTTTTATGAGAATTTTGAGATAACTTTTCATATAAAATAGATAATTGAATGACTATGATAAATTATGTATTAGAGTAAATCCAAATAATATACATTTATTATATATTTTTTATATATTGCAATTGTTATATCTATATTTATAACACAAACAGAATTTCTTTGTTTACACGAATCAAATGACCAAGATCCAACCGTCAAGGATATGAAGTGTGTATAACTAAATATTTCACCAGAATGTAGGAATGTTGGAGTAAATAAGTAACAAACATTCTAATAAAATCGTTTTTTTTTTTAAATATAAATGTCGTTGTATCCAATTATATTTATCAATCTCATAATTATAATTACTTATTTAAATAATATTGACGTTAAAATTAATTTAAAATAATTTAAATAAAAGTGAAATATTTTATATCAAGTCAAATTTAGCATAAAATACAAAAGTTGATTTTGGTATTTTTCTACTCCAAATATAGTAAATAACTATAATAATGGTTTGTGATGAATATTGGTTTTTGCTCGATTGTGGGTGCCGAATTGTGGGGGCTGTTCCAGGGTTCGAAGTTGACGTGGGATATTGGAACTCGTAACATCACAGTGGAGGTAGATAATAAAAGTGTTGTTGCGCTGGTACATCAGGAGGACACTAACGGGCCGCATGGGAGCATTTTAAAGGGGATTAAGGAGTTGATGGGTCGCTCATGGCATGTGACGGTTGCTCATGGCTATCGTGAAATTAATTTTGTGGCAGACTATTTGGCGTCTTTGGCGGCTAAAGGACCGGGTGGTTTGCATATTCTGGAGCGTCCTCCTCCGGGACATAGTCGTGATATAGGCTTTGCCTCCTTTCTTTAGCTCTCCGAAAACACGAATTCAAACAAATGGCGTCGCCTCAGTCTGTATTCGATTTCAATGTCAAGGTCAGCCCACAATTCCTTGTCTACATGGGTTTTTCAAGAAACCTTTTTCTTTCTGATTTTTCGCTGTTTTTTTTTTTTTTCAGAAATTTGAATTCTTACAACTAAAATTGCCAATTAAAATGTGAATGAAATCGATGGAGAGCTTCAGATTACAATTGGGGTTTCTTTTTTTTTTTTCTTTTTTTTTTTAATTCAGGATGCTAATGGAGGTGATGTGGAGCTAAGCACTTACAGAGGCAAAGTGTTGTTGATAGTCAATGTTGCTTCAAAATGGTAAATATGTTCTTCGTGTAGTTTTCACTCTTTTTTCTGTGCAAAATGCTCTGTCCTCTGATTAGCTTTGTGATGATGATGAAAACTTGTTACAGACACGAAGTATTTGTCGTACGAATGGAATCGAATACGATTAATGATATATATATGTATTATCTTCTATGTTGTGTGTAGTTGCAAAGAACATAGTTGAACTCCTATTCTAGCATCATTATTGTAGTGTTTGTCAGTGTTTGGAGCCGAAGTTGAATTTGGTTTTGCAGCTAGTGTTTAGGTCGAATCCACCGTATTTTGTGTATGTGTACTGGATGTTACTTTTTCGAATCTTTAGAAAAAAAATCTAGTGAGTTTGTTTTTGTTCATGTTCTTTGGTTCGCTACTGCAGTGGGATGACAAATTCAAACTATACCGAGCTAAATAAGCTGTATGAAAAGTACAGAGACCAAGGTATGTTTTTCGGACTTACGCCACTCTTACTATTTCAATCCGAGTGTGAGACGAAAGATAACTCCTTTAATTCTCTTTATATTTTCGTTTCTAGTCATTTGAAGTTGGGAAGGAAAGAGTAAAAAAAAAATATAGATGTAATTAACTAGTAGTGGTCGATCGATCAATCGCATTCTTGGTTTATTTACTTTTTTTCCTTTTCCTCTTAAAATTTATGAGAATTCGTTTGCTGGTCTATTTTCGGCGCAGGCCTCGAGATTTTAGCTTTCCCATGCAACCAGTTTGGTGAAGAAGAACCTGGAAGCAATGATCAAATTCTCGACTTTGTTTGCACTCGATTCAAGTCGGATTTCCCCATCTTTGCTAAGGTGAAAATCCAATCACCACCCGGAAAAGTCCCATAAAGAAAAACTTAAGAAATGAAAAGGTAATTCAAAAAATTATGCAGTCAATCCCATCGATTTTGAAATGTTTGGTGTTGGCTTTAGATTGAGGTGAATGATGAAAATGCTGCTCCACTGTACAAGTTCTTAAAATCGGGCAAATGGGGAATCTTTGGGGACGATATCCAGTGGAATTTTGCAAAGTTTTTGGTAGATAAGAATGGGCAGCCTGTTGATCGTTATTACCCTACGACCTCACCTCTCACGATCGAGGTACATTACATAACCTATTACAATCCATTTCGTGTATATATATAAAATAATTTGCTTTTACTCGGTTCATAACAGAACAAAAGGCATGCGTATTGATTGGTCATTCTGAATGCTCTGATTGCAGAGGGATATCGTAAAGCTATCGAAAAAACGTGTTTTTTCCATAACCATTGCAACCTCGGGTCCTATTGATGCTCGACTGGTCGGTTATCTTGCATGATATTTTAAATGGCTAGCAGATCGAGACTTCTTGTAATTATAATTGTGTTGGATTTCTTGTAATAATTTTGAACTCAGTTCCCCTAATTTTCAATTCTAGTTATGAAGAATTTCTACCCTCTGTCTAAAATTTTTCAAGTTAACAATATATGGTCAAGCTATGCACAACTAGTGTTTCCAACTGAAAATGAATAAATCCCACAATTTTTTTTTTACCAATACAATCCATTAATACAACATCACTTACACCTATTAGAAATTTAGAACAATACATCCTTGCTTAAACTTCAACCGACTATATCAAACTCTACTACTTTCTCCTACTTTCTTAAGATCCTACAGACTGAATTTCGTTACAAGAATACGTTAGCACAACTTGAACACTCGAACATTTTCTCATTTTCCATCATATATACAGAGAATTCATAATAGCACATTTTATCATCATAAATCATCCGCGAGTCAGGTCAATATCCTCTTGTGATCTCTTTATGTCTTGTCGTGAACTTAGCTGCCAAGCACTCGGCCCCACATTAGGGTTTTGGTTAGAGGCGGCAGCACTATACGGGGTGTACGCCTCTTCAGAAGATTGTTCTAGAAGGTTCCTTTCGTTCGTTATTTGGGACTCGGGTTTGGTCTTTGCCTTTGTAGCATCGTACACAAAACTGCACCCAACCACCTGCACAAAAAAAAAAAAAGGGTAAATGCACGTTGCACATAAACCAAAATTTTCTCTTACTAAAGGTGAACTCATTTTTGTCGAGTGCAAAACCTGCACATTATTAGCTGCAATAAGTCGGCCGCCTATTGAACCCCCAAGCATATGGCCATCAGGATTACACACAGATATGCTAATACCACCAGTTCGGGTGTGGGGCCCACCATTCTCAGCTACCAAATAAGAACCAGACAGGCATAGAATCTCAAATCGACC
>CACSLK010027832.1:6413114-6443863 GCA_902706635.1 Striga hermonthica
TGTTAGTTCCAGTTGAATCGGTAAGATTGTTATCCTTAAGCATGAGATGACAATTCTTCAATCGGTAAGACTTATCATCCTTCCAATATAATTAGGAACCTTTGAATCGGTCAAGCAACAAATTGAACTTCTACGTAAGATAGCGTACATACATAATATAAAACAATATCAACCTCAAAAGTTACGGTGCTAGAAGGATTTGCAGGTTGCTTTAGTGTCACTACAGAAACCGATCCACTTCCTGACATTATGCATAAAGCTCTCGATCTCTGTTGCGCAAATGCCAATATTTTTGCTGAAATATCCTGCATGAAATTAGAATTTAATACTACTTAGGCATCATCATAAATATTTTACTGTTGCATTTCACCAGGAAAGGAAAAAAATGACAGATTAATGACTTACATCATAAATATTTATTGTTTCCCGTCTAAAACAACAAAAATGGTAAAAAGAAACCAACCAACCGGGGAGAAGATCAAATTGTATATAATATTAGGGGATGAAAACAGATATATAAAGCTTGTAAGCTTTTACAACCAGGATTTTCTCAACCATGCATCATATTCATCCAAAGTTTTATTCGTCGTCGTCACTAAACGCTTAGTTTAAAGAAAAGGGCACAATAGTGATAATTACAGAGATACTGTTTAGACCATACCTCTCCAGTTCCTATGTGAAGAACATGGGGGGTAAAAGCCTGTCCAGCTGAGCTAATCATCCAATCGCCTGAATCAATTACAAGAATTAACATGGAAAGTTATCTAAAATGGACACGAATCGTCGTAGTGAACAAAACAAATTGTTCTCGACTGGGTGCTAAAAAACTACTAATAAAGACCGAGACTATCACAAAATAATCACATTCTTGAGAAGCGTAAGATATCAAATCTATGTAGCAATGAAAGACTTATACTTGCAACAACACAGAGGTAATGCATCTAAAACAAAATTATGTTCTTAATCTTGTTCATGAGCTATATTTACTTAAATTACTTTAATTTCATTTTTAATAAAAAAAACAAGCTTAGCAAATTCTTACTTACATCAAACTCAAATGGCCCAAGTCACAAATCTCACAAACGTTATCGATTGTAACATTGAAGACAAACGACTACAATTTAGAAACTTAGAAAGTTTGTGATACATTCCAAGCAAAAAGTAACATACCAAGAGGAGCAAGTTTCTGTTTCCACCCGGTCCCGGGCGGCCTCCCTCGTCTTGCTTTCTCCCCCAAAGTGTTCGGATCGGACGACGAGGGCATTTTTGGAACAGGTGACGACAATTTCAAAGACACCTTAGGAGGAGGCCCTTCGGGCCCGTACTTCCTCGGCCTACCCCTCTTCTTCTTCAAGGTCTCGATACCGCAGTGAGACCCACCAGACGCAACAAGGCTCATACCCATCTCTCGAGTGTAATTATGATTATCACCACTATTGTTATTATTATTACTATTATTATTATTATTATTATTATTATTATTATTATTATTATTATGAAATGAGTTCTCAACATGGAACGCTGAGGATCCACCTACAGCATTCCCAGTCATCCCTACATTTGGGCGCAAGGTGATGTTCGGGTGGCTAGAGAGATTTGCGTAAACAGGCTGTGGTGCCGGTAGACCCACTCCCGGACCACGAGCATCGTGCCTCGGCCCGGGCCCTAAGCCACCAAGCCCACCTCTATTGTTGAGGTAGTACGAAGATGAGCTTTGTGCAGTCATCCCTTCTCTCCCATCCATTCATTTACTTCTGGGCAAAATTGCACTAAAAATTCAGTATTTTTTTCAACCTTAAAGTACTTTTTCTTGAAAAAACAGAAAGAACTAGTCTTATGCACCTTTGAAGCAAATCTGAAACCGACCCACCAAATAAAACAAGATAAAAACAAGCTATAGAACAGAATTAAGGCAAGACAGCAGGAAAAAATTCAAGCTTTATTGGAGGGTTTCAACATTTCAAGCGTTATGGGGGCCAAAAAGATAATAAAAATACAAGCTTTTGGTCTTAACCTGGCAGAGATACTTCGAACTTCAAAGCACAAGACAGAAGAACTCCAAAAAGATTGAATCCCGGACAATTGAACATCAAAAGCAAAAATCACAGCTTATTCTGAAAATGTATAGAAAAAAAATAAAAATCCCATCTTTACCTAACCAATCAAAGCTCTCAGCCTTAGAATTCAACAGCTAGTTTCAACTACGACTGACAACAGTGAAGAGAAAACGAAAAGGGAAAATGAAACCCTAGATTTAGCATGTGGGACACTGAGAGAGAGAGAGAGAGAGAGAGAGAGAGAGAGAGAGAGAGTGGGAAATGGGGGAGGTTGGGGAAAGAGGAGCTGAGGGAGAGGGTAAAGACAAAACCAAGATGAAAGTGAAATATTTGAGCTTTTGAATTAAACGCTAAGAGAAAGAGGTTGGCTCAAGTGGTAAGCATTTTGATGTAGCTTAAGCAAGGTTTTGGATTCGAATTTTTGTGGATGCAAAAAAACTTTGTTGGGAGACTCACCTACCACTGTCAGGTGTGCGACCTGGGTCGACCAATGGATTAGTCGAAACATAGCTCTGGTTACTGTGGCTGGCTAAAAAAAAAAAAAGGGAAAGGTCAACTTTTTATACTTAGAAAAGGCGAAATTTCATTTTTAGTGTTGCAGGTTTAACTAGCATTTTTTGTGAGAAGATTTCAACTTTTTGCTTTTTGATCATGTAATTTAATATTGTACTGCAATTTCAGTCATGTGGGTTGAAATTACAACAAAATTTAGAATTACAAGACTTAAATTGATAATCGAAAATGAACCCTAAATATTTTTTATTAGCAATTTAAGTCCTATAATTTAGATTTTTGTTGTAATTTTAGTCATCAAATGACTGAAATTGTATTGAATTTTTAAATCACATGACCAAATAACAAAATGTTCAGATCTTTAGACTAAAAACGTCATTGGGTCAAACTAACAAGACTAAAATTGTAATTTTGTCTTTACAACATTAGAGTATAAGAGCTAAGCCAATGCATTTTTAGTAAAAGCTATATATTTATGCTATAAAAATATTATATTTTTGTTTAATATGATTTTAATTTTAATAAAGTATATTTATCTAACTGTTGGATCTATCAATCAGCAATTGTGATGTTTTTATTTTTTTTAATAATATTAAAATAACATTAAACACTTTTATTTATTTACTTATTTATTTTTTGATTTGAACTTTAAGATAATATAATAATCGTTTAAAGAACAACAAAAACTTGGAGGGTGGATTAGCTAGGACTCGTGCTACAGTGAGTTAGTGCCATACATAATGGGAGATGCTAAAGTGCCGTTGCGGAACTATTTTATCGAAGTTTGTAACCGTTAGATCAACTATATCCCCAAAGGTTACATGATGATATAACGGTTACAAACTTCGACGGAATGATTCCGTAACGAGACTGTATTATTTTCCTAAATAGTGATACGGAGTTTTACATAATAGTATTCGTCACAGTTAATCTTTTATACATCACATTATTATTAGATCAACAACGATTATGTATACACATTTTGATGACATAAAGTTTTACACAATAGTATTTGTCACAGCCAGAATGTTTTATACATCACATCATTTTTGGATCAATATACACACTTTTATTTTATTAATTCCTTATATCAAACATTTATATTAAAATTGCTTTACTTATTTTTATTTTTGATTTTTTTGTTTAGTTGAAGTTTGTGAGGATTCTTTTTTTTTTTTGTACAGGGACCTTCCGGTTTCTGGATCCACAGGGGAACCGACTAATCCGAAATCGAGCCGGGTAGGACCACAAGGGCGGCAAAGCTCTCCCTCAAGAGTTTTAACACTCCTGCATTCTCAAGGCTCGAACACGAGACCACTGGTTAAGCTGGAAGAGACCCAAGCTAGACCACTGGTTAAGCTGGAAGAGACCCAAGTCATTACATCCAAGCGCTCTTGGGTTTCTTTTTCTTGTGGATTGTGAGGATTCTAACACTTTATAGTGTCTTAAAAGAAAAAAGGGGGTTTGAACTTTGAAGCCACTTGGAGAAAGTTTAGTATTGGGTGCACCTAATAAAGGCTAAAGTACCACCAAACACGTCCTTATCAAAACAGTGCCACATCACATTTCCGAAGGTATGTGTGTTTTCATGCTTGCAAGAGTATGTCGATTGTAGACTTGTAGAGGCATTGCGACAAAAACACTTATCCAAAGATGAGTGTTTTACTTCTACATGTAATGATGTAGGGGCGAAACTAAACACACTCGGAAAGGCGTCGGTCCTTCCAAAAAAAAAAACAATTTTCGAACTAGGGGTGGGAGTTCTGGAACTGGAAGGGCGCCCTTTGAGCGCCCTTCCGATGCCGGAGTGGGGGTGGTGCGCCGCGGGATGGCTGGAGGGGCGCCACGGGAAATCCGGAATCCGAAAACACAGAGCAGCTGAGCAGGGAGGCATGGAGCCATGGAGGGGAAACTAGATCGGAGAAAATTTGTGTTTGTGTTTGGTTTTGTTGTGAATTTTTTTTTTAAAGGCAAATTGGGCCCTCCCCGAAATGGAATCCTGGTTTCGCCACTGTGATGATGTGACATTAAGGAGACAAAAACAATCTCGAAGTCTTTCTACACGTAAAAGTTCTTTCAGACTTGATGAGTAGTTTTTTTCTCCTATTTAGTTCTTTTACTTTTAATTAAAATATACAATTAAGTAAAGAAAGAGGAGTATTTGCCAAAAGCACGAGTAATTTTATGCGGGAAATACTCGGCCGGTGTTTTGATGAATATCAGCTGAGTGTTTGATAAGTGGTAGCGAATTCCTTCGAAAAATAAATATTGGGGTTGATATAATATGAAGCTATAATCAGTACGAAAATAATTTATAGTATTTTGTTCATGTTTATTCTTAAACTGTGCAAATTGACAAAGGTGTGCAATATATATTATTGAATTTATGCTGGTTTTGGTCGGCTTTTTTTTTTTAGAACAACAAAAAGAAAAGATAGAGAAAGAAAAAACAACATTTATGGTGTATACACATTAACCAAAAATATTGTGATTTCATATTGGTTCAAAGTTTGTTCGACATTTTGTCTGCAAGTTTTTTTACCTTTTTTTAGAACAACAAGAAAAAAAAAAAAAAAAAAAAAAAAAAAAAAAAAAAAAAAAAAATTGCCCACATATACCATTGGAGAACTATTTATGAACATGACAGTCTATTTTGTCCACATAATGACATCTATTTCATTGTCATTTAAATAACAATTCATTTCCACCAAGACGAAGAGGGGTTAGCGCAGTGGCGCGTACCTTCGCTCGGCGTGTACCATGTTCCGAGTTCAAATCACCCGGGGGGGAATTAGGGAACCAGTATCGATTCCCCTTTCAAAAAAAAAAAAAANNNAAAAAAAAAAAAAAAGAAAAAAAAAAACAATTCATTTCCACCAATGGAAATACTCTAATGTCATGTAATATGTATTCTAAACAAAATATCATGAATTATGTGTTCCTTTTTGCTGGATTTAAATATGTGTAAAAGGTATAGTTGGATTTTCACCTAAAACTTTAGTAAATTTTGAAGTTACCTTTAAGACTTGTCTAACAAGAAGTCACCCATTAGCAGATTCTATTAGTTTTCTGACCATCAAATTATATTATATTATGGTCGCTGTTATCGGATTCTATTAGTTTTTTTTTCTATCAACAAATTATATTAGCTATTTTGATCAATTGATACATTAGCAAAATTCTGCAAAAATGTTTAGTAAATTAACAGTTTGATGTTAGTTGTTACAATAAAATTATTTATAACTATGTTGGGGTATTTTGATATTTTTACAAGTTCTATACAATGTTTATCCAAAACTATTCAATTTTTATATCACAAAAAAAAAAGAAATAACTATTCATATTGTTTAAGGAAACAAAATTGTTTTATCATATTTGATTTGATCTTATTTGAATATGTGTATATAAAAGCAATTAGTGCATATATTTGAAAAAAAAATCTAAAAAAATGTATGCATTAAATGCTCATAAAATTTTTTACTATTCCCTTTTATTTTTAATAAGTGTCGTTTTGAGAAGTTGCACAGTAATTAAGAATATTTTTTTTTTTTCAATAATAACCCTCATTAATGAGGATAGAGATGAATGTTTTGAGAAAAATAAAGAGTGAATATGAAAAGACGTAGTGTATTTATTAGCCAATTGAGGGTACTAATGAAAAAATATATACAAAATATCCAAAACGATATTTATTTTGTTAATAGTTGCTAATGTAAAAATAACATTTAAAAAGAATAAGATGTAGTACTATTTTTCGTAAGACCTTCTCCAACCGAACGCCATATCTCATTTTTTGCAGCAAAATTGCTCCACCCGAACTCCATATCCGATCGCAAAATGCGTTACCCCTCTTCTCTCTCCTCAATTTGCTGCAAATTTGCGTCCAGACGCATTCTAATGCGTTCAATCTTTTTTTATTTCAATTTGGTCCTTCAATTTTATTTCTTATTTATAATTGACCTTATCATTTTAAAAATTAATAATTCAACTTATTTTTAATTTGATATACAATGCTAAGATAATATGAATTGGATAAATAATTTAAAACATACTAAAATTTTCTTTTTTTTTTAATTTCATTAAAATAATAAATAACATATTATTTTATGTTTGTTCACAATAGTGGTGTAAATATACATATTAATTTTATATTTTTTCACAAATGATGTAAAATACTAAAAAATCTTGATTTCATAAAACTTGAATAGTACAATTTTTAAAATAATAAATATTATGTTTATATTTTCACTCTATATATTTCACAATAATAATAAAAATATACATACAATTTAAGATATTTTATTTAATAAAGAAAAACAAACACTAGCATTAAATAACAACGACATTACTAATACATATTGAAATAACACTAATACATGATACATCACGGTTTAAAGAAAAACATTTCAATAACTAGTGCTGAAATAAAAATACAAGATCACACGGTACTAAAATAAAATACATCATAAACCATAAATTAAAAACAAGCACGAATACTTAGTAATCTGGCAAGTTGGCACCACTTCGTCCAAGATCATTGAAAAATTGGCCAAATGTATTGGTTGGATATGGATCCGGTTGGGCTTGTTGAGCTCTTTTCTCCAAGATTCGTGCCTTTTCAGCTTCAATGTATGCTCGAACTCTAGGATCTTCAATGGAACTGACATCTTGAAACAGAATTTTATTTTCTTCCCTCATTTCTTTTAAAGCGAGGAATCTATTGTGCATCTCCATTTGATGTTTTATTTGGTCGTTTGCATTTTTCATCTCCTCAACAAGTCTTTTGTTTGCTTCTTTCATCGCATTGATGAGCGATGATGAATCATCATTTACCTTTCTTTTTAGTTTGGCTTTCTTGACCCCGATAGGTCTTTCAGATGAAGAACCAGTAGCACATTGATCTGAGTCGCTTAAATTTATAGAAAATGAAGAAATACCTGCAGATTCTTGTAGGGCAGACTCGGGAGTTGGATTTTCTGACTCCGAAGATGGATAACAACCAGACTGTTTTTCTTGCTCCTCGAAGCTCCATCTTTAAATTTTTCAAAATTTTTAATAATACCCCAAACATGATCGAATTTCCATCCAGATCTCCATTTAGAATCTTCTTTGAACAACACTTTTGCTTTGAGCATCTACAATTTTTCATAAACAATTAACCATAACTAATATAAATAATAAATTTAATAAACAATAAATACAATCAGATTTTAATATTCACCGTATCTTCATTCGATGCACCACTCTGATGCATATCTTCTACTGCTTTAATGCATGCATGGAGTCTTTTGGCTGCTTTTTCGATTGTTTGAATTCGTGCTTGCAGAGATCTCTTGGTACGAACCTCCCAATGCTCTGGCTGTCCTTCATTGAAAGCATTTTCAACACGAGACCAAAATCGATCAGATGATTGGTATACCCCAATAATTGGGTCCTGAGAAATATCCATATAAACTTGACATAAAAGAACATCTTCATCATGGTTATAGGAAGATGAACGGATCGACATTCTTACAAGAAGTTAGTTGTGCTAAAGCTTTAGTGTAGAGAATAAAAATGTTGGGGGTGTATTCACTACAATATGATATCTTCTTTTATAGTGAAAGACCCTCTCCTCTCTCCATGGTTTAACCCGAAATGACATATCACTGCAATGACCCGAAAATGACACATCACTGCAATGTCTCCCACCTCAATGCTTTGACCCGAAAGTGGACACCCTCTGCAAAGTTGATCACGCTTATCAATGTTCTGACCCGAAAATGACATATCACTGCAAAGTTGATCACGCTTAATCATAATCTGACCCGAAAATGACACATCACTGTAATGTCCCCCACCTCTCTCAGTGCTTTGACCCGAAAGTGGACACCCTCTGCAAAGTTGATCACACTTATCCATGTTCTGACCCGAAAATGACACATCACTGCAAAGTTGATCACGCTTAATCATGTTCTGACCCAAAAATGACACATCACTGCAATGTCCCCCACCTCTCTCAATGCTTTGATCCAAAAGTGGAAACCCTCTGCAAAGTTGATCACACTTATCCATGTTCTGACCCAAAAATGACACATCACTGCAAAGCTTATCACGCTTATCAATGTTCTGACCCGAAAATGACACATCACTGCAATGTCCCCCACCTCTCTCAATGCTTTGACCCGAAAGTGGACACCCTCTGCAAAGTTGATCACACTTATCCATGTTTTGACCTGAAAATGACACATCACTGCAAAGTTGATCACGCTTAATCATGTTCTGACCCGAAAATGACACATCACTGCAATGTCCCCCACCTCTCTCAATGCTTTGACCCAAAAGTGGAAACCCTCTGCAAAGTTGATCACACTTATCCATGTTCTGACCCGAAAATGACACATCACTGCAAAGTTTATCACGCTTATCAATGTTCTGACCTGAAAATGACACATCACTGCAATGTCCCCCACCTCTCTCAATGCTTTGACCCGAAGTGGACACCCTCTGCAAAGTTGATCACACTTATCCATGTTCTGACACGAAAATGACACATCACTGCAAAGCTGATCACGCTTATCCATGTTCTGACCAAAAAATGACCTCTCACCTCAAAGACTGTCACGCCTATTAATGTTTTGACTTGAAAATAACCACTCCCCACAAAGGTTACCACACCTTTCAAATTCACTACTATAAGAACATAACATATACGAAATCCATCACACACTTGAATCTCTTCAAACATCTTATCATATTTCTCTTTCTACAATGAATTTTAATTTTGGCAATTCGTCATCTTCTTCCTCTGATTCTGAGGATAATCATATGGTAATTATGAATGCTCTTCGTAAAAAACAAGCAGTGATAGCTCAAGCTATCGCTAATAACAACATCATTATTCAACATCTTATCAATCAACAAAACCAAGAAGCCTCTCATGGAGGATCTGTTCCTGGGCATATTTTTATCAATCGTGATCGAGAGGCTGCTGATCGTAGGTTGTACAATGATTATTTCTCAGAAAATCCATTGTATAACGAGACCATGTTCCGTAGAAGATACAGAATGTCTCGTTCGTTGTTCCTTCGAATTGTCGACGCAGTCAAAGATCATGATCATTACTTTCAACAGCGAGTGGATCGAGCAGGCAGACTCGGATTATCTCCAATACAAAAAATAACTGCTGTCTTTCGTATGTTGGCATACGGCGTTCCAGCTGATGCTACAGACGAGTATGTTAAAATTGGTGAGTCCACTGCAATTGAAAGTATGAAAAAATTTTGTCGATCGATAGTTGAGGTATTTGGCGAGCGATATCTGCGGAGGCCCACACCTGATGATATTTCCAGGCTTCTATACATTGGCCAGCAACGTGGTTTTCCAGGAATGTTGGGGAGTTTAGATTGCATGCATTGGAGGTGGAAAAATTGTCCTACAGCGTGGGCTGGCCAAATATGCTGGTCGTATTGGAAAGCCTACAATCATCCTTGAAGCTGTACCAGATTATGATCTATGGATATGGCATGCTTATTTCGGTTTGCCGGGCTCCAACAACGACATCAACGTTCTAGAATCATCTCATCTTTTCTCAGATCTAACCCAAGGTATTGCTCCTCCAGCTCATTATATAATTCAAGGAAAAGAATACAACATGGGTTATTATTTAGCTGATAGCATATATCCAAAATGGTCTACCATTGTGCAAACAATTCATGAGCCACGTGGTCCAAAGAAAAAATATTTTGCAATGAAACAAGAAGCCTGCAGAAAAGACGTTGAACGTGCATTTGGAGTTCTTCAATCACGTTATGGCATTGTAGCAGGACCAGTACGTTATTGGCGAAAAGAAGTGTTACATGATATCATAACCACATGTATAATTTTGCATAACATGATTGTCGAGGATGAACGTGACCTAATTGCACAAATAGAAACTGAAATGGAAACGCCGCCGCCGGAGGTCGAAATGGCAGTAGATGAAAGTACTCGATTTCAAGAATTTATATCTCGGTACAAAAGAATTAGAAATAAAGATGATCACATTGCACTTCGGAATGCACTGATTGAACATTTATGGGAAGAATTCACCAACTTCGAGACTTGAAAGACTATCTATTTTTACGTGATTGTTGTAATTTTCTATTTTATCTTGTGTGTTGTAATATTTAAATTTTCATTTTGCGTGTTGTAATTTCTAATTTTATCATGTGTGTTGTAATTTTTAATTTTTCATCTTGTGTCTTGTAATATTTAATTTTATTTTTGTGGCGAAATTTCAATTTATAATGAATATTTTTTTCTCCCATTTTATTATGTATAATTAATTTTAATTACATAAAGTCCAAATTGAATTTAAAATAATAGTGTGGTTTAATTTGTAAAGTTGTAAAATAAGTGGGTAGTATTAAAAAGTTATAAAAGTTGGTGTAAAAGAGAATATTCTGGGAATATTCTTTTGGGTTTGAGAATGAGTTTTTCGGTTGGAGATGAATTACTGCAAAATGAGATAGTTACTGCAAAATGAGTTTGAGTTTGGGTTTTTCGGTTGGAGATGGCCTAAAAGTTTATATATATATATATATATATATATATATAGATATCTATTTTATTGAAAAGTATAACACAAAGAATTGTGTAATTTCATTTATTGATTAATGCAATGTTAGGGTGCTATTGGTATATGTTATTATTGTTGGTGAGATTAAAATAATAACGATTTGTAAATATTGAATCAATCAATAACAAATAAATATCATAGAAAAATGTGCAGTGATAATTACGTTTTTTAAAAAAAAAAAAAATTATACTAAAAATAGTAGAAAATAAATAAAAAAAACTAAAATGAATAAACAAATTTTTTTATTATTATAAATGGGTGAATAAATGTAATTCAAAACTTATTATATCCTCCAAATCCCGACGTATGGTTGGAGAGTATTTCTCCCAAATTTATTTACGTGATAAATTACCCTTTACCAGGTACCAATCCACGAAGCTATTCCCTGCTTGCCCATTTACTGATATCACACGAGTAGCTGAATACTCACAACCAGTGTTTTAAATAGCAATTTCGCGCTGCGTAGCGCGCTATAGCACATTTTCACCAAAAAACGCGATATAGCGTATATAATTTTGCGCAGTTTCAGAAAAGCGCACGCAATTTACGCTATATTTTGCTCTATTTATGCAATTTACGCTATATTTTGTGCTATTTATGCTATTTGCGATATTTCTTACGCTATTTGGGCAATCCTTATTTATAGATAAAAAATAAAAATAAAATAATAAAATACAAAAAAAAAAGACGTAGGGCACAAAACTGAGTAAGTTCTCCTATGGCGAATTTGAGTGATTATTAGATCATGTTTCGTATTTATCTTGAAAAAAAAATATATTTGAAAAATTGATATCAATATAGTTATAATTGACCTTTTGGACTATTAGAATAATGTGATGTTTATGTTTCTTAAGCTCAAAAGTGAAATGGGATGAACACTTTATTGTTTCTTCAAATGATGAGGAGATGCAAGAATTTGGTGAAATTGTACCAATTATTTTTTGTAGTGAAATTATCCATAACTTTGATAGAATTGACGATGATAGCTAAATTCAATTGGATAACACTGATCATTTTAAGATTTTGAGTTTTTACTTTAAACATTAAGACTTTGGTTTGGTTGTTTGAAGAATTAATATTTGAATGTCATTTTTTATATTCAATGCCTAAGTTAATTTATGGTTTAAGACCATTTTAATTATTTGTTCGCTTGTATGATTATAAATTATCATTTTTGGCATTAAAAGTGAATTGCTCGAATAGCTTACGCAATGCGCTACGCTATTTACACTACGTAATATAAGGACCAAAACGCGACGCAATCCGCGATGCGCGTTTTAAAACACTGCTCACAACTCACAAGTATATTATTCGTAAAAACGAAAAATAAAAACAAGGACAAAGTCCACTTTTGGTCCTCCATGTTTAGGGGGTATCCAGACTGAGTCCCCATTATTTTTTGCTGCCTAATTTTAGTCCTTAAAACAAAAAAATGTAGTCCCTATTATGTTTTGGTGCCCAATTTTAGTCCTTACAACAAAAAATGTAGTCCCTATTATGTTTTGGTGCCCAATTTTAGTCCTTAAAATAAAAAAATGTAGTCCCTATTATGTTTTCGTGCCCAATTTTAGTCCTTAAAACAAATAAATATAGTCCCTATTATGTTTGGGTGCCCAATTTTAGTCCTAAAAATAAAAAAAATGTAGTCCATATTATGTTTTGGTGCCCAATTTTAGTCCTAAAAACCAAAAAATGTAGTCCCTTAACCTTAATTTATGTGAATTAACGGTCCATTTTTGTTAATAACATCAAAGTAGTTGTGTAAAATAATTTAAAACATCGAAAAGATGTAATCAAATTTCAAAGGAACAAATTATTGAGGCACTGGCCATGGACAAAATTGTCATTTACGCAAACCACCTCTCGAACGAGTTCTTCAAGCAGTTCCCCAACTGCCGGACGTACGACGACCCAGGAGGCTCGTCAGGGAAATGCGCAAGGCACTAGAAAATGAGCCGGATCCACTCACGGACGAGTGGATGGATTGTTGTGTGCAGGGTATGTAATATAAATATATAATTTTATTATTTAATATTTAATAATTAATAATTATGCAATGAATGTATCATGATTTTTATAATCAGGTCAATAATTTGTTCCTTTGAAATTTGATTACATCTTTTCGATGTTTTATATTATTTTACACAACTACTTTGATGTTATTAACAAAAATGGACCGTTAATTCACATAAATTGAGGTTAAGGGACTACATTTTTTGGTTTTTAGGACTAAAATTGGGCACCAAAACATAATATGGACTACATTTTTTTATTTTTATGACTAAAATTGGGCACCCAAACATAATAGGGACTATATTTATTTGTTTTAAGGACTAAAATTGGGCACGAAAACATAATAGGGACTACATTTTTTATTTTAAGGACTAAAATTGGGCACCAAAACATAATAGGGACTACATTTTTTGTTGTAAGGACTAAAATTGGGCACCAAAACATAATAGGGATTACATTTTTTTGTTTTAAGGACTAAAATTGGGCAGCAAAAAATAATGGGAACTCAGTCTGGATACCCCTAAACATGGAGGACCAAAAGTGCACTTTGTCCTAAAAACAATATCGAAAATGGAATAACTCGGAGCAGTTGTCCAGCTAGAGCAATGGCGGCGGCTCAACCACCGTCGTCGTGTATCTTCTGTGAAATCGCCGGCTCAACCTCCGATACCCTTCTCCACCAGGTACTTACTTTTTTTTTTTTCTCACGTTCTTCTCTATTTTTCATTTTTCTGCAAATGTGATTCTTCAAAATGCGACAGCAGAATTACATCGCTAATCGATTGACGCAGGATGATAAAACTGTTGCTTTTCAAGATATAAATCCTTCTGCTCTCAGGTATATATTTTTTTTTTTTTTCAAACCAATTGCCCTTGATTTTATATTTCATTTAACTTTCTTGTTAAATGGGTGTGCTATTCTGTTTTGTGCACAAGGTGTTTGATTTAATGCTTCACTGGAGAATCTGTAGAAAGTCATACTTCCTTTTATGGCTGCATTTTAAGAGGAATCGATTATTTGGTATTTATTCCCAGTTTTCAGTTGGTTAAAGTGGTAAATGAGGAACTGTGATGGTGTTGGAGTTTGGAGGTTAGAAGAAAATAAGTGCATTACAGGTTTTGCTTTATTAGAAGAAAAAAAAGGATTAATTGTTAAGACTGCATTTTGTTGCGGGTTGGAACGAATCATTTTCTCTTTTTCTACATAAATATTTGGTCGAATATCATAGTCGGAATAATGAGGCACCCGTTAGCTTTTTCTCTCGTAAAATGAAAGGAAATGGAAATGTCATGTTGTGGTTTCAAGACAAAATGAACTGTTCGTCAATATATTAAAGCCTAATCTGATTGGGGTCTTTGATTGTAGAACTTGCTTAATTGTTTTGTGAGTGCAACTCTGCAAGTTATTGAGATCAATATTTGTGTAGTAATTGTACCAGTCTTCGAAATTTTGTTATGAACTTTAATATCTGAAGTTCTTGAGAAGTATTTCTATCGTTGTTACGCGTAAATCATGAACAGTGTGATGTAAGCATTATTATGGTTACTTAAGTTAACTCGGTAGTTCTTTTTTCTTAAGCATCCACAAATTTACACATTGTAAATCAGGCACTATTTGGTGATTCCAATCAAACACATACCCACTGTCAGAGACTTAAAGAAGAGCCCTGAAGATTTTTCATTAGGTAACATGGGTATTTTGTTGCTTGTTCAGGAATCCTGCTGTCACGTTTGGTTATCTTATTTTTCATAAGTGTAATCTCTCCTTATCCTTGTAGTCAGTCACATGTTAGAAGTTGGTCAGAGCCTTTTAAATCGAGATGCGCCTCATGCCAAGCATTATAGGTACGCCTTTCTAATTCTTTGAATGGGATCGTAGTATTTTACGTTAGTCTTCAATAATTCGGCTATCTTTGCTTTGGGAATTTATCTTTTATACCGTGAAAGATATAGTTTGCACCCTGCTGATTTTGCATTGGGAACAAATCTGCCTTATTGCTTAAATGTTCTCACTTTATGAAAACTATACATAGCACTTGTTCCTAACAAGCCAATTGGATTTCGGTTCGAAAGAAAACTCCAACTTTTTTTTTTGTGTGTCAACATCTCTTTTCGCAACTTTTTTCACTTTTAAAAATGCAATTTGACATCAGCCTCCGGTTTTCCATCGTCAGATTTGGCTTCCACCAGCCTCCATTTAACAGTGTCAATCACCTTCATCTTCATTGTTTTGCACTTCCATTTATTCCCAGGTGAGCACTTTCAAATTCTATTTCTCTCTTTATGTGTGTGTGTGTGTGTGTGTGTGCATTTTTTATTCTCTTCTTTGAGGTGCTTATGTATTTCATGCAATGAATAAATCTTGAAACAGATGGAAAGCTGTGAAGTACTTGTCTTTAGGGCCATTTGGGGGATTCATTGAAGCAGAGAAATTGTTGCAGAGGATAAAGCTATAAACTACCATTGATATTTTTTTATTTTTTTTTTTATTTTTTATTTTTTTTTTTTATGTACAATCATTTGGAGAGGTGATGCAATAAATTTCTGAGCTATGAAAAGAAAAATGTTACAAAATCATAACAACAGGAAATGAGAACATCTGCAAGGGCAATAGCAAAATCAACTCCTAAAAGCATGACATATTTACATCATCAACTTCTAAAGTCAATTACAGCAAATGACTACTTTGCAAATCACCTTAATTACAGGGGGATACATGGGAATTTCCAGATATTAGATACCGCCCCATGTGAAATTGTAGAACTCACCATGTAACTAATCACGGTTGCAAAGAAGTCCTGCAAAATGCTCGGTTTGCAAAGTACTCACAGTCGTAACAAAAGCATCTCGATTTTTTGGTTTTGCAAAATGCACAAGAAAATTTAACAATAAAACCATTATATACACATGGTTCGCAGAGAAGCACGTGCACATGCACGTGCAATTAATTTAAATGAGTCCTTCCATCAAGTACTTATGTTGAAACTTTGAAAATCTTGATTGTCGTGCACCAATTGTTCGATTCAACTCCTCTACCATCACAACCTCTCGAGCCAAACAAGCTTCAAGATCCTCAACTTCAGATTTGATATTCTCCAGTTCAACTTTACGCATTTCAAGTTCTTTCTTCTTCATAAAAATATTCGCAAGACGCGCATCTTTCTCATTTGCCAAGACTTTCTCCTCCTCGGTTAATTCAACAGCATCTCTAATTTCATCAAGTCGATCACGCAACCACTTCATGTTCACCTTCATGTTTTCTGCATCTCTTACGGCAGTATAATAAGAATCTAAGTCACCAAGATCAACGTCCTTTAATTGTTTCTTTTCTAGGTCGTGCACCACCCTACAAATGCCAAGTAAGACAAGGGTTTTCATGTAATCCGACTCCAATGTACAGTCAAGTGTAATATCCCCATGCTTTTTGTTAATAGCCTCAAGCGTACGTGCAAGATCTACTTCCGAGTCATTAAGAGCACTAGCCACGTGTAAGATTTTCGGGCCAACACTTCCAAATCTCTCGTAAACAGGGCTTTTAGTGAGTGTGATATCAAAAACACCGTGGGTTTGGAAAGGAGATCTATTGGTGGCTCCATCTTGGTTTTCACTGACACCAATATCGTGGGTTTCCCGCTTCATGTTCACTTTTCGATCTAACGAGTGAGGATTCGATGGAGGAAAATGAGCTTGTAGGTCGTCTTCAACTAGTTGACTCTCTGTATCTGAGCTTGATAGCTCCTTACTGGTCTGAGGAGATTTAATGGTAAAGCAAAAGCACGACGAGTGCTCTTGTAGCTTTTGAGATGGTATCGATGAGGCCAGATTTGGATTTACTGTTTCTGTTTCATTGCATGCTGCAAGTCAAGAATAAACTAGGAATAAAACAGACACTAACAGATAAGTGAAACATAATTTTAAGAATGAACCTGGGAAAGAAACACCTTATCAAAGAACATCACACAAGTTTCAAGTTTCAACCAGCTGATATTGGTACAAACCAAGCCAAGGTGTCTTGAAGAAACACCAAGCCAAGGTGTCTTGAAGAAATCATAATCATCAAAACGGTAAGGAAGAAACGAAGCAGAAACAAATTCAGTCATATTACGTCTATGGTTTTCATGAGAGTATTGAAATAAAATAGAAGAAGTACCTGTTCGAGTGGCAGATGCAGTGCTGCTCTTTGGGAATTGCTTTTGGGTTGTGGGAATCCCCATTTCTGCCGGATGGTGTATCCGTATGTGTCGTTGCATCGATCCGTACCCATCGCCGGTTTTGAAAGCGTACTTTTTCTTGGCGTTAGGCGGACAGTGATTACAAATGCATATAAAATGTTTGTCACTTTTTTTCTCATCAGGCACCTTCATAAAATGTCGTGTGAATATGTTCGATCTCAACCCTTGAATCCGAGACGCAGTCAGGTTAAAGTCATTTGAGCAAAATTTTCCGCAATCACCAAAATCGAAAATCAAATTCAACCATTACGTCTATGGATTTCATGAGAGTATTGTAATAAAGTAGAAGTACCTGTTCTAGTCGCGAATTGCGTTTGGGTCGTTGGAATCCCCATTTTGGCCGAATGATGTATCCGTATATGTCGTTGCATCGATCCGTACCCGCCGCCGGTTTTGAAGGCATACTTTTTCTTGGCGTTAGGTGGACAGTGATTGCAGATACATAGAAAATGTTTGTCACTTCTTTTCTCATCAGGCACCTTCGTAAAATGCCGTATGAATACGTCGGATCTCAACCCTTGACCCCCGCCGGCGGCCATACGAGACCGTTGAGGTTGTTGACCTTCTCCACCTTGAGTCGGATCGAAATCGTCTTCATACGACTGCTCCTGAGATGGTATCGACGAGACCATATTTGGATTTACTATTTCTGTTTCTTTGCATGCTGCAAGAATAAACTAGGAATAAAACAGACAATAACAATAACAGATAAGTGAAACATATGTCTAGTCTAATTGTCACCCATAATCTAATCTTACAAATGAACCTAGAAAAGAAACACCTCATCAAAGAACATCACACAAGTTTCAAACAGCTGGTATTTGTACAACCCAAGCCAAGCTAAGCTGTCTTGAACAGCTTCAGTCTACAACTCAACTCAACTAAATGAATTACCATGAAGCTTGGTGCTTTCAGGAATCTTAGAAATGCAAAATTTCATTTCCAAATAAAGAAACTCGACAGAAGATTATACAACGCGGCCAATCCCTCATGAAATAAGGACTTAGGTGATCAGAATTACATGAAAATCGACACTTACACAACGCAAATTGCTAAATAGAATGCCAACTCTTCATACTCATAGGACCAAGATTGTATTTTTACAAGACTAAAAGGTTGCCTTTGCTACACTTACAAAGCAAGAATCACAACTGAGCCTAAACCGCATTTTGAGTCATTTTTGACACTTACTAAAACTTTGGGATAAAAAAACTGCAGAAATATCAAAATTCAAGTGACCAAATATTACTAGGCAGTATATTATGCGGGCAAGCACGCCATCCAAATGGAGCAAGATTCAAAATTACCAAAAATGTCCATATAAAAGCAGGCGAGCAACTAAGCCAATACAACACACTTACGAAGCTGAGACGTCAATTGAGTCAGCCGTTCAGGGGAAACAGACCCATCTCTGTAAGCGCCGCCGCCAACCGTACCCATTACGGATGTCGGGTTATGGTTCCCCGGCGTATCAGCTGAAGCGGGCGGGGCGCAAAATAGGGGCGGCTTCGGCGGGAAGCCCGGCGGAGCATCAGGCGGCGAGCGAGGAGCGACCCAGCTGGCAGGGACGAAGAAGTTCGTGTTCTCCCTTTTCACCATTTTCAATTGGAGCGAAATTCGAAAATGGACCAAAAGAGGGTTTGAGCGAGGGCGGCAAAAGTGAGAAAAAAATGAGATTTAGGAACTCAGAAATGAGTAGAGGCGGGCGCTGTGGCCGCCTGTGGGTGGGAAGAGGATGGAATTGGAAAATGCACAAGGATCTTTGTGTAGTGATAACTGATAAGTATGTATCGCCATGGATGGATGGACTCATAAAGTAAGGTATAGTAATGGCTTCTGAATGAACTTCATATGTGATATAAACATACCATTTTGCTATGGAGCCGTAGGATGATTCAACTTATGAGTCATCCACAATTATTCACAAATAATATATTGACACGTGTCCTATAATAAATATACTTTAATCATGCATAATATATATTAAGTAATCGATGGCTCTATAAGAAAACTATCCGATGTTCCATACATTTTGTATAAACATGGGCCACTCTGTGGATCAAGGGTTTACAAATTGAATCGACCCTTCCATTGTTTCTGCTTTTTGGCCCGATCCCTTGAAATTTGAGTTTTTTTTAATATTAAGTAAAAAGTTGAAAAGAAATTAAAAATTGTATCGAGTGGAACAATACTCAATCGATGATCTTTCAACAACTAAGAGTTCGACCTAACGAAATTCAAGATACAATCAATGGTAGCTCGTCAGTTCTAGGTACAATATGCTGGGCCGGGACTTTTAGGGTCAATCCAGGTCAACAATTTCAGGTTGGCCTGAAACCCGAGTCAGCAAGTTCAGATTATCGATGAACATACTGAATATGCGGCACGTCAATCCAGCCCGATGGCCACGTCTAATGATATTACAAATATTTTTAGATTCAGATCGGTTTGTTAGTGAAATATAATGGTTTATTAGTCTAACTGATTGTAAAATTTTTAATGATTTATTCATCACATCAATGTTTAATTGATCGAATTGTCTTACCTATGATAATCAATTATGCTATATCATCAACAATTATTCATAAAAAGGTGCGTTAGCACGTGTTCTACAATAAATACACTTTAGATATGTGTCAGTTAGAAATTTTTTGGAACCATCGGATGGTTTCTTATGGAGTCGTCCATCACTTAATATGTTGACACATGTCCAAAGTGTATTTGTTGTAGGACACGTGTTCATACACTATTTGTAAATAAATGTGGATGACTCCATGTATCGTGTCATCCGATGGCTCCATAGCAAAACTGATGTGTCAATACGTCAAGTTATGGGTGGCTCCAAAATGAACCATCAGATGATTTTTTATGAAGTCATTCATCACTTAATGTATTGACATACTAGTACAACACTCGTGTATTACACGGGTGCTTGTTAATTTTTTTTCTTAAAATTTAAAATTAATGAGAAGAAGTAGTTTGAAAATTTAAATATTTTTTATAAGAATATATATTATTATATATTTATTATGACACTTTTTATTTGTGCAACTTACTTGTGTTATATTATACTAATTTTTTTAACTTACAATATTAATACAAGTCTAACGCTCGCCCGACCGAGAACCGCAGCAAACACGACTTCCTCCACCGGTCGAACGCTGAACCTGCACAAAAACTCTCACACCGGAGGTATTTTCCGGTGAAGAGCCTCCAACGCTCAAGTCAGATCTTGGGAGATAAAGGTGTATCTCAAAATCTTAGGAGAATTGGAAGTTATCTAAAAGCGATAATTCTCGTCCCTATTTATAGGGACGAGTTACCTGTTGGCCACGCGCGATTAGGCGAGTCTCGCCCTCCATCCTTTGCTCGTCCGTACGGTCGCGCGTCTCCACTTTCTCCGGTGTCAGAAAACGCGTCAGCTGCGCCAGAGAATGTCAGAGTTCGTTATCCCTTGGCCCATTCACACAACGCCGCGTGTCCACCTTCCATGTGACGGAGATCCTTTAGCATATTCTGGCTGTCGACCAGATCCGTCCATGTGTCCTCACGTGTAACTGCTCCGGAGGCAAGAGACGATTGGTCTGTGCCTGTACTCGCTGGAACGTCCCTGCTCGACCAGGTGCTAGAGTTTCTATGGACCTGTTGGTACTGCTCGACCACACCCATACGCTACTCTGTTTGGAGTGTCCTCCGAACCGGTCTAGTATATAATATCCCATATCAAATATATAACTACATTACATATAAATATATCAATTGAGAAATAATTTTATTTTTCTAATGAATGTTAATATATATTATTATTTTTTATTATTATAAAGATAAATATAATTTATTTATTTCATATATTCAATATGGGTGTCAAATCGAAGATCATCAAAAGATGATTAATTTGATATATTATATATGTAAAACCAATAAGAAATACAAAAGTTATCAACTTTTAAAATACATTTATAATTCAATATCTTATTGAAGGAAACAAACCAAAATTCATGGATATATTAGTCACCTAGTGTCTCACTATATAAAATTACAAAGAATTAAAGGGTTATATTAGTAAAAGTGATATTAAAATACCTAAGTTAGCTAAATAATATTTATGGAATACTCGAACCTAGATTATTAATTATTAATATATCAATATTATTTATCCAAACCTACTTACGAAGTATGATTCTTCGCCAAATAGGATTCCGAAGCACCAGAAGCAGCCACGTAGGCTCAGCGCATTCAGGAATTATATATAGGGAGGATGTCCAAAGTGTATTTATTTATAGGACACATGTTAATATACTATTTATGAATAAGTGTGGATGTCTCCACATGTCGTGTCATCCGATAGCTCAATAGCAAAACTAATATATGAGTACATTAAATTATGGATGACTAAATAAAGGAGTTATCCGCTAACCCCATACAGTTCATGGTGTCATGCATCTCTTGCACAATACGAAACAAGGTTTTCAAAATAATCCCATTTTTAATTGGTTTACTTCATATGTAGAATGAACGTTCAAGACGAAACAAAGTTTTCAAAATAATCCCATTTTTAGTTGTTTTACTTCATATGTAGAATGAACATTTGACTAGAACGACATCCATATGCTACATGAGGGTGTAGAAAAAATTGAAAATGAAAAAAACAAATGTAAAATAAATAATAAATAAGTATTAAGTGATAACTATTTAAATTGGCACGTTTTTACCCCAAATTGACGAAAAAAAAAGAAAGAAAAAAAAAAAAAAGAAAAGGGATAACAATTTTAATTACATTTATAAAATTATATATGTCTAACATGAATATTATTTTGATAATTTGATTTTAAATGTTTATAAATCTTCCCACGGGTGCACCAGACCCTCCTGTGTTTAATGAAATGTACACGTTTCTCCACTGTGTTTTAAAAACTGTACCAGACCCCCTTGTGTTTAAGTAACCGATACAAACACTCCATTTTTTCAATTTCCTGTTAACGGTGTTAAATTTTTTCACAAAAATCTCGTTATACCGTTCGAATATTATATATATATATATATTTACGATAAATTGAATTTCTCACGATATATTGAATATATCGCGAGAAATTAAATTAAAAAAAATAATATTTCTTTAGGGTTCGAACCTGAGACCACCCATGTGCAAGGCAAACAAGCAACAACTAAACCACTCAAGCTTGTGTGATAGATGTAGTAAAGTTTAACATACATAGGCATTACATTAAATTTAATTTAGAAGTAATGTAAATCATATTAAATTAAATTATTTAAATATAAACATATGATAAATTAAAATATAATGAACCAAATTATATAAAATTAAGTGAAATAAAATATAAAAATAACTTATTATATTAAAAAAACAAAAATAATTAAAATATATTATAAATAAATTTGAAAATCAAAGTTAAAATAATAATATTTATTGAATTTATATTTAGATTTTTTTATATATTATTATTATTTTAATTTATATTATTTCTTATTATTTTATTGCATTGCTCATTTTATATTATCTTAGTTAACAACCTTTATTTATTTTGTTTATCTTAAGATAATGTAATAAAATTAACATAAATTTTAATAATAAAATTAGAAATTAGAATTATTTATTAAAAACTAAAATCATTTACTAAAAAATTACAATTTATTTCAATTTTTCTCAATGATATTGTATGTAAGAGTAAATCATATTACACGTAATTGCTAAATTGTGTTTTTCTATTTTATTATATTAATTTACAATTTTTATTTACTTTAATTTATTATATCAAACTAACTTATTTGATTTATTATATTATTTTACTTCACAATTTTTATACTTTATTATCTTATAATATTTTTATTTTATTTTTAGTTTAATTTTATTTATTTTTTATTTAATTTTATTATCATTGTTTTTCATTTCAAAATTTATATAATTAAATTATTTTAGTAATTAAAAATTATAATTTTATTTAATTTTAATTCGTGCTACTATATTAAATTTTATCTTACTTTATTTTAATTGAATTCTTTCATTATTTTTATGTTAATTTAATTTATTTCAAGTATTATTATTATTAATAGTTATTTAATTTATATTAATTTACCTATTAGATTTTTATTTATTTTATTTAATCATTTTCGTATTGTATTATAAATATATGTGTGTTCAATAATTAACACAACATTCATGTAGCCCAGTGGCTTTGTTGGCATGCTCTCTCTTCGGTAATCCGGTTTTGAGTCTCACTTTCTACACTACAAATTTTTATCTTTTGCAATAAAATTCAGGAGGGTAAAAGGGTAAATTAGTAATTTTGAAAATAAAACAATTGAATAAATCTCGCAGCTAGAGAAAGTGTCACACACGCGCGATTAACTTGGACGGAATGGGGGAACCGTGCAACAATTACTTAAACATAAGGGGTTCGGTGCAGTTTTTAAAACACAGTGGGAAAACACGCACATTTCGTTAAACACATGAGGGTTTTGGTGCAATTTACCCATCTTTCCACACATGATTATATATATATGATATGGATGTCAAATCTAATATCATCATGATTAACCTGATAAATCATATATGAATATTAGTCTATAAATAAAAAATTTATTAACTTTCAAGATACGATGTAAAAACATGTCTTTAATAAATAAAATAAATATGAATTAATAGTATCACTTTTGTTTTGTAAATTAGATTTGGGAAAATGAAAATGGACAAAAGTAAATGCATACTTATCACAAATTACTTATTTATGTCTAATAACCAAACTTAATTTCACAACAATAATGTTTATACAAACTAAATTATGAAGCACAAAATTTTGCCACGTCAACATTCAAACCGTTCAAGTCTGCTACTTAGAATTACTTAGTCAGTACAGTTATACTACCTCCTTTTTTAAATAAATGTCGTTTTGACTTTTTTGATTCATCCATTTTGCTATATATCTAGACATATTAATGTCTAGATATATAGCAAAATGGATAATCAAAAAAGTCAACCGACATTTATTTAAAAAAGGAGGGAGTATGAAATTTCCTCGGTATTGCTAAGCTTTTGGTTATATTTCCATGATATTTTTTGGGAACTTCGCATCAAATAAATATTACATGACCAAATAATTAGCAATTAGTTGAGCTCTAACTACTGCCATATATCTCCCCATAAAAGCTTCAGACAACTAAAGTATCATCAAACTTACTATCTCCACAACATTTTCTTTATTAGGTAACACTCCGTGTTTTGTAAACTAAACATACATATGGGTTCCAGGATCACTCGTCTAGTTCCATCATTCTGACTCATCTGTGCTCAACATAATCGTCTTTCTTCCTAAACCTTCTAATTACAAAAACAAAGAGGCAAAGGTTAGACAAACCTCAAAACATATCAGATTGTATCTGCAGGTTTTTCATTGGTTTGAGCTTTTCTAAACGATTTTTCTCTGAGTAATGATGAATTTGTTGCCTTTGTGTCCGCAGGTTTCTCATCGGTTTGAACTTTTCTAAACGATTTTTGTCTGAGTAATGATGCATCTGTTGTCGTCTTTGTGTCTGCAGGTTTTTCATCGCTTTGAACTTTTCTAAACGATTTTTGTCTGAGTAATGATGCATCTGTTGTCTTTCTCTCATCCCGACTTGGGCTCACCAAGCCCTTCTCCACAACCTCAAACTTGGCAGTAGCTAATGGTGCAGTGCCAACAGTTCTAAACGAGCCAGGTCTCTCTATGGTTAATGTGGCCGCGTCGTCTCTTGAAGCGTACCACGTGTTGCCACAGGCCACGCACTCCAACTTTGCATGCAACACCAGGGAAATTAAAAAGAAAAAAGAAAACAGACCAGTTATGAGTGAATTTCCTTTGAAGCAAGAAAAATTTCCAGGTTGAAAGCTAGCAATTATTAATTATGTACGATTGAGTGTTACATTTAGTTATTTCACAAATGGTTTTAGTAAAAGAAAAATGAAAGTATCGAGTTAAGTTCTGCCCAACACGTGGAACTATTTTGATGTTTCTAACTGTCGAAAAATACACGTTCACATGAGCAATGGACAGAAGAATGAAGAATCAACAAATTATTACCTGATAGCGGTCTCCAAGTCCAGTCTGAATAATATCTATCAAACCCACTTGTTTCTCTGTGCATCTTGTACAACGGGCATCAGTCATCTTTAGCCACCCAGCAAAGGTAAAAAAAAAATATTAATGCGATACAGCAAAGTATAAGCAAAAGGCGTGCTATGGAATGCAAACACCTACTAACCTGCAAGCGGCCCGACTCCTCTGGCTCCCGGCTTGCTATTTCTTCTGCAGTCAAGCCTTCCTGGGGAAAACAGAAGTCGAGTATATTTAACAGAAATTTTCACCAACATCAAATCCGTAATTGTTGTACACTTGAGCCGAGTTAAAGATAATGTGCATCTGCTGATAGCCACTCCAAGAAACCAGTTCAATCAAAGAAACAAATGTTCACATGAAACTGAATCACCAAGGTCTTTACTCTTTAGAACAAAAATGTTCATAGAAAATATCCAAAATCTACTCAATGCTTGAAAAAAGACAGAATAAGGTATAAAAATATACTGCAATAAGATCCAAATGGAAATTTAAAAGCTAACACTATAGTTTCGTGGAAAACACGGGTTCACTAAAGAAAAAAATAATAAACAGAAACCATGAAAAGTAACCCCCATGTGACAGATGCCAATGTAGACTTATAAATGGAGCATCGAAATGCACTCAGAACAACTAGAAAGATTTAGAAAGTAATTACCATAAATAAAGGAAATGCGAAAAGAGTTCAAACAGCACCTTTAGCTCATTTGGCGACATATTCAGTATCTGATCAGGTACAAGGTCCTTATTCAGAAGACGTCGTGTCAATGCGGCATTGCCCTGACAAGAATTTGCAAATTTTATGCCAAAAGTTTAAGAATTAAAATTGAATAAAATACAACTAGAACATACAACCAGAACTAGGAGATTGAAAACTACCACGAAGCAGACCCGAAATCATAGCAAGTCCCACGAATAACAATCAAAAGTCACGGACCAAAATACGACATTCTGAGGGATTTTTTAAATGTAACAATCAATACACAATTGTATGCACATATTTCAAATATAAGCAAGTTTGGTTCACCTTAAGATTGAATGTTAACTGCCGCATCTTTTGGTTATACTTCTGAAAATCAGCAGAAAGTGCATCGCTAGCAGCTTTCTCAAGAGCAACTATGGGAGAAATAGCTCCACCAGGCCAATCAAATGATCCACCATCCTATATAATGAGAAGAGGAGTGTCAAAGAACAAATTTTGAATCAACAATGAGCGTAACCCCAACACAACTTCACCAATCAGAAAAATTTCAAACACCCACTTACCTCCGAATTCTTACCATGAGATTCATTATCCGAACCGCCACACTTTTTGCCGCTTGAACCAGAATTTGCGTACAAGAACCGAACAGATTGGAGAAGCTTCTCTAGCCATCTGTCACGCTGTGCCTCCCCAGTCAGCAGCTTAAAATCCGAAAGAATACCATAATACTCCGTAGTTTCCATCTTAAGCGATTGAGATCTGTTAAGTCCTTCGAAATTCTCCCTTGAACCTTCCCGAGGGCTCACCACATTCCTTTTCCCTAGACAAGAAACAAGTCTCCTATTCTTTAGCCGGTCTTCAGGGTCTGCACCCTCAGGCTCGGGAGCTCGATCCTTAAGGGTTCCGAGCCGAGCAAGGGTCTTCTTGACGAGAAGGTCGATTTCGTGCTGCTTGTCCTCCTCATAGTCTTTGTCCGTCAGCTTGAAGAGCATCCTCTGTTCAGTGTCGTACACCTGCTGCACGATGAAGCCCGGGTGCTGCTGGCGGTGCGGGACCCGCTTGTTGAGGGGTATGAAGTGGACCACACACTTGTGGAATATGGACTCCGCTGGCACCTCATCCCTGTGGAAGCTGTAAAACAGCTCCCTCGTGTCGCGTGGGTCCCAGCACCCGCCTCCCTTTTTCTTGGCCTCTTCTGGACGGTAAAACCACTGTCCGGTTATCATAAGGCCCCCTTGCCACGTTTGAGCAATGTCCTGGCACACTAATGGCTTTGTCACACCACTTTCTGCTCAACAAACACGATTCACTCAAGCGAAAGGAAGTGTGTTTTTACCTTAATTATGGCCACATAAGGCTTTTGGTTCTTGTTCTCGGGATGAAAAAGAGCCGGATCCTCCTGCAAACAAGATGGAACTAATCTGTGAATGAAAAAAACCAGTCATCGGATAGAATGTATTGACATATCGCAATTGATGCGGTAGTTGTTCGTTCTGGCCCAGGTGCTGCTGGTGAGGTTAGATGCTACATTGACACTAAATGCCATTTTGAGGTTAGATGATAAATTAAGTTTAGGAGGGCGAAATAATTAGATTATCCAAACAAATAACAAAAATCTCGGAACCTCGGCAATAAACTAAAAAAACCCACCACAAAGTAAATAGATAAATAATTGGTATGAAACATAATTAAACAACAATTAATTGATTAATCAATTACTACTAGAGAGACATTTATACCTCTCTTAAAAAACAAAAAAAGATTCCTTCTTCGTCTTCTTCAATTTTCCTTTTCAGTAAACATCAACAAGGCAACAACATCCATGAACATTAAATCAGCAGCATTTTTCCTCAACAAAGTGATGGAAAATAAATCCAAATTCCCATGATCAGAAGGAAGCTCAAAAACATCAAGTAATCAACAAACGATCGACGACGCAGATGACTCCAACAACCACAAAATCAAAGTGGAAAGCAAAATAGAATGACTCACGAGGCTGTACAGGTGACCGTTGTACTCGAACGACTCGTAATGCGTCCTCCTCCCCTTTCCTTTCCCCGAAACCCTAACCACCGCGCCCATCGGCTGCGGCTCCACGTTCTCCGCCGGCGGCATCGTCTCCGCCTCTTCGTTCTTCCTCCTCCTCTTCTTCTGCTCGGTCAACTTAGCTCCGTCCCCCTGTTCCTCCTCATCACCATCATCCTCCTCCTCTTCTGGCAAGCGCACGAGCCTGCGCTTCCGTCGGTTCGGGTTTGGAGATCCGGCAGACCTGGTTCCGGTCGGCGACGGCTGATCGTTGTCGCTGGTCGGAGCTTGTGCAAAACGACGTTGACGCATGTTTTGTTTGTGTAGGTGGCTGGGGTAAGGTGTGTGAGAGAGAAGGAGAGAGTGTGATTAAGTGTGTGTGAGGTCCACCAAAGTAAACATTCACATGGGATTTGGTAATCACTGACGTAGGTTTCATCATAGTTTTTTAACGAGGGTGGGTCGGACCCATCACTGGTTCAATCACCGGTCACTGATGCTCATGCATAATTAGTTTTAAAATTTTTAAAATTTATACTTATATAATAAGGTATCTTGTTTATCAAATTTATTAGGTTGAAAAGTCAACGTAATTAATACATTGCTATTGTATCTAAAATTTTATATAATTATTTTATTTATTTGTCTTATATCCCATAAAATTAGTTTAAAAAAAATCCCGTAACATCTTTACTAAAAAAAAAATTTATATAATTATTTTATTTATTTTTTTATTAAAAAAAAGTACCTAAAATCTTTACATCAAAACATCGATTCCGTCAAAAACAAATCTCATAAAATCGGTGAAGTCAAAAATTGTACGTAAAGTCTATATCTATACTAAAAAAAGGCATATTCAAAATTTCTTATCTAATTCCTTTTTATTATCTAATTGTATGGAAATTTGTTCTGATTTTGTTCAATCATCTAATTGTATTTGTCTTATATCCTATAAAATCGGTTTAAGAACAAAAAATCCCATAACATCCGATAAGTCAGTAAAATGTACGTAAAATCTTTACGAAAATAAAAAAGGCTTTATTTATTTAATTGTATGAAAATTTGTACTGATTTTGTTCAAACCGATTTCTATATATTCAGATTTTTTCATAAAAATATTAACAGCAATATATATCTACTCTACCCATTATAAATTACAAATCTCAAAATACCGAGTCATTATCTTCCTCACTGTCAACATCATGCGAATAAAAAATATCCACTACAAGAAAATAGAGTTCTAGTGAAGAATTTTTTTTGTCACTATGTTGTCACTATATCTACTGTCACTATATCTACAGTTGTTGTCACTATATCTACAACAACTGTAGATATAGTGACAATAATTGTAGATATAGTGACAATAATTGTAGATATAGTGACAACAATTGTAGATATATTGACAGTAGATATAGTGACAACAATTGTAGATATAGTGACAAAAAAATTCTTCACTAGAACTCTATTTTTTGTAGTGATCCCCAATCAGTCTTTTATTCAAAACAGTGAATAAAGGATTTGGCTTAATCAAACAAGTCAATAGGTCTAATAGACCTATGCTCAAAGTTCGAAAAGTGAAAATGTTTTTCCAAGACTGGGGCAGCACATACAAATCATATCTCGAGTTGGTTCTGCATGATAAAACTGTAAGCTAAATTATTGATTTTTTTTTTTAATTTCGAACTTTGAAACGTATATTTTTAAGTTGTTGTTTCGCGTGTAACTAACAGAAGGGGGTTGAAGATATTAGTTTGTGAGAATGAGGAGTTGCCCAATAATCAAACTCATAATGTTGTGTACAAGGAGGTCATTAATAATATATGATTGTTTCTTTGTCGAATATTATTTTATTGTATAATTTTCCTACGTATTGTAAAACTTTTATTGAATATTGCATCTTATAATATAATAATTCCCAAATAAATATATCACGTGTCTCGAACAGGTCACGTACTACATATATCCCGTACATTTTCCTTTATTATTTATATAATTATAAGGCTGGATAAATGACCTTAAAGATGTGCACTCCGTGCATCGCACCGGCTCTGTACTAGTTATATATATAGTAGAGTATTTCCGTTTCACCAATCCTATTCATAATCAACGCTTATGTGGCACGAGTTTCACTTGAATAAAACCTTTGAGCACTGGCAACATGTTAATATTGCAATTGGAATAATTAAATAAACGCAAAATTTGATCTCGCAGCAACTTTTTTTTTTATTTATTTAATTGTAGATTTGTCACTATATTTTTTGCCAAAATCACATGCGTTTTTTTTTTTTTTCAGTATAGAAGAAATACATGCTTGTTTCTTGTCCCAAACTATTGCTTGTTATAAAAAGGGCATTACTATTCACCGCCCCCCTTATTACTAGTCACCGCCTTCCTTGGACATTTTTGCCCTTTATTACTATCTCTCTCTACTCTATCTCTCTACTTTTTTTCTTTCGATTTTCTACGGCTCTTTTGACCGTCAAAAAAATTTCAAAAAAA